>MJUU01050127.1:29589-43215 GCA_002080025.1 Modiolus philippinarum
AAATTGTTTTTATATATGGTATGACATGTTAGCTTTCTTATTGTTACGCAATTTTTCATTTTTATTTCATAATAATTTTGAGTATCCATGGAATCTAGGTTTTGTCATAATTTCTTTATTTTCAGTGCATTATTGAAATCAACAACGGCCATAAAAGAATCCTTACTTTTGGAAAATATATTTCAATATTTTATCAATTTTTCTTCCAGAACAAAATGCACCACCTACGTATAGCTCAGCAACAACAATGAATGATTGTCACGACAACCAATATGTTAGAATTAATGGCTACGAATGTTCAGCTTTTGTTGCTGCCAACGGAAAATCCGAATGTTCAAGACCTTTGGTGGCAAAACATTGTTGTCAAAGCTGTTTCTTATAGTGAAATCCAAATTAGCTTTGCTTATCAAAGTTCAACTTGTTTGCAATTCAGCCGAACGATTTGGCGGAATTCAAAAGTGGAGGATGGTTCAACTGAACAGCTGTCAAGAAATTTAAACGTATGGTTTAAAGTTAGTATGACGTTTGGAGCATTTTGTGAGGATTGTTGTCATGCCAACCGTATATCCGTTGAAGGCTATTCAAAATATTGCCGACCTAAACAATTGTTATTTGATTGAAACGAATCGTTTTGTTTTTTTTTTGATATTTTGGGAAGAAATATCATTATGTATTTGATACCGTACTAGTGTAGGTCTCAATTTTCGCGATTTCTTTAAAATTAATTGATTTTATTTTCGTGGTAACGAAATATTCGCGATTTCTTGTCATTTACTGTAAAAAGTCTCAAATGAATTATATTTCGTGGTATTCAATTTTCACGACATCGGAATAACCGCGTGTAAAGCGAAAATTAAGTCCTCGCGAAAATTACCACTTATACGGTGTCATCATTTAAAAGTAATTCCATTGCACGATTAACCAGAATATACCTGAATATTTTGATTCGTAATTTTTAGTGAAAGGTATATTGATATTCAATATACCTATTTGTTTTTTAAATAGTCGCACTTATTATGGGAAACGATAATATCGGCAATCGGTAGTCTAGGCGACAACGGTACACACAAAGCAAACTAGCATTGTTTGAAATCCATTACCATTTAATATATATTAAAATATTTCTGAAATGCCATTTTTCATATTTATGTATTCACAAAATGTACTTGCCTTGTATTTACTTCAAGTACAGGACACTTTCACTATAGCTTCAGAACTGTTACTTCTAGCAAGAGTTACTTTGGAAATGGATTTTTTTTCAATGTCTGACTTTGATTCATTATATTTTCTGTAAATCTTGTTATAGAAATACAAATGTATCAAGAGTCCGATATTAGAATATCGATTTTGTATCACTGAAGAAAATACAATAAAATGAGGATTTAAGAGCATCGATACGAGACGGAATTGAATTAAGTATTTGAAATTGTCAATTCTGTATGCTATTGGAGAATATGCCGCTTAAGAATGGTCACTCCTCAGGTTTTTGAAACTGTCTCTGACTTTCGGAAATCAATGTTCATATAGTTCCAATATGCCCAATTAGTTTAAGGGGAGAAGATCTCTGTAAGTGTTCTCCATAGTTTCCAATTTTAACTATGTTCCCTGCTGGCAACCATCTTGGATAAAGTGGGAATCTGATTTTTTTTCTTTTTAGAGGTCCACAGAAAGACAATTTTGACCAAGTTTGGTACAATTGGCTCAGCAGTTTCAGTGGAGAAGATCTTTTAATGTGTTTACCCATAGGGTCTAATGTAAAAACTAAGTTCCGCGTTGGCCGCCATGTATGGTATAGTTCAGACCTAAAAAAAACCACCTTTTTTGCAGGGGGACCACCCAAAGACTTTTGTGGCCAAGTTTGGTTCCAATTTGCTCAGCAGTTTCCAAGGAGAAGATCTTTAAATGTGTTTTCCCATAGGGTCCAGTATCAAAAACTATGTTCCCTGCTGACGTCCATGTTGAATATAGCGGGAATATGAAAAAAACAACTTTTTTGCAGGGGATCACCGAAGACCGATCACCGAAGACCAAAGAGCTATTGTGGCAAAGTTTAGTTGTAATTGGGTCGATAGTTTCAAAGAAGAAGATCTTTGAACATGTTATCCCATAGGGTCCGATGTTAAAACCATGTTTCCAGCTGGAAGCCACCTTGGATATTGCTTGGACCTGAAAAAGCACCTTTTTGTAAGGGACCATCCAAGGACTATTGTGGCCGGGTTTTGTACCAATTGGCTCAGCAGTTTCAGAGAAGATCTTTGAGTGTGTTTTCCCATAGTTTGCAATGTTTCCTGCTGGCGACCATCTTGACTATAGGGCTGACCTGATAAACACCTTTTTTGCAAGGGAGCACCAAAGGACTTCTGTGGTCAAGATTGGTTCCAATTGGCCCAGTAGTTTCAGAGGAAGATCTTTGAATGAGTTTTCCCACAGGGTCCAATGTTAAAACTATTTTCCCCCTGGCGGCCATCTTGGATATCACAAAAACCTGAAAAACACTTCTTTTGTAAGGGACCACCCAAGGACTATAATTACCAAGTTTAGTGCCATTTGGTTAAGTAGTTTCAGAGAAGAAGATTTTTGAATGTGTTTTCCCATAAGGTCCAATGTTAAAACTATGTTTCCCGCTGGCGGCCATCTTGTATATGGCAAAGGCATGAGAAACAGCTTTTTTTGTCTACTGAAATCCATGATGATTCTTTACCAAACCCTTCGGGAAGTTTTGAGTTTGATTATTATTCCGTAGTGCGACAGTTTTTTTCCAGCAGACTAGGCTCCTTGAGCTAGCCGGCAGTTTAGCGGCGAGCACTCTTCGACCCATCTTTCTAAATTACGTTTTGTCTGTTCTTTCATTTTCAAGATTGTGGTCTTTGAGTTAGTTGTCTACCTGTATTGGGGTTTTATTTGTATGTTTATTATACTATAGGGAAACGAGATAGAGAAAGGGGAGGTTTGGGTACCCATAAACCGGTTTAACCCTACCGATGGCTGTTGCCAGTGCCGGTACCAAATATTTTACGAAAGGATATTCCGGCTATCCCGAGCTCCTATTGTTATCTATGTTCGTCTTTTGTCATTTTATTGTTTTTCTTGTGCAGTTCCCTGGTTGATTGTGACATGTGATTGTAATGTTCGGCCATTGTAAGTGTTTCCTGTTATCTTCCCTTCATCTTTTTTTGTAAGGGACCACCAAAGAACTATTGTGGCCAAGTTTGGTGCCAATTGGCTCAGGAGTCTCAGAGGAGAAGATCGTTGAATGTGTTTTCCCATAGGGTCCAATGTTAAAAATATGTTTCCCACTGGCGGCCATCTTGGATATCTGGCAGACCCGAGAAAAAGCTTTTTTGTAAGGGAACACCCAAGGACTATTGTGACCAAGTTTGGTGCAAATTGGCTGAGTAGTTTCAGAGAAGATCTTTGAATATGATTTCCCATAGGGTCCAATGTTAAAACTATGCTTCCCGCTGGCGACCATCTTGGATATCGTGGAGACCTGAAAAACATCTTTTTTGTAAGAGACCATCAAAGGACTATTGTGGCCAAGTTTGGTGCCAATCGGCCCAGTAGTCTCAGAGAAGATCTTAGAATGAGTTTTCCCATAGGGTCCAATGTTAAAACTATGTTTCCTGCTGTCGGCCATCTTGGATATCGCTGAGTTCTGAAAAACAACTCTTTTGTAAGGGACCACAAAAGGACTGTCGTGACCAAGTTTGGTGTCAATTGGTTCGGTAATTTTAGAGAAGAAGATCTTTGAATGTGTTTTACAATAGGATCCAATGTTAAAGCTATTTTTTCCACTGGCGACTATCTTTGATATCGGTCGGACCTGAAAAAAAAACTTTTTTGTAAGGGACCACCAAAGGACTATTGTGGCAAAGTTTGGTGCCAATTGGCTCAGCAGTTTCAGAGAGGAAGATCTTTGAACGTGTTTTCCCATAGGGTCCAAGGTTAAAACTTTGTTTCCCGCTGGCGGCCATTTTGTATATTGGGCGGACCTGAAAAACAGCTTTTTTGTAAGGGACCATCCGAGGACTATTGTTGCTAAGTTTTGTTCCAATTGGCCCAGTAGTTTCAGCGGAGAAGATCTTTGAATGAAAAGTTTACGCCAGACGGACGGACGGACGACGGACGCAAAGTGATGGCAAAAGCTCGCCCTGGTATTAGTCAGGTGAGCTAATATAAGTATTAATTGTAAAACCTGATATGAAAAACAAGAGTAGTGACCATTTGATTCGTGATTAATTTCTGCTACAAAAAGATATACCCTATTTGAAGGACGTACTATAGTTCGAAATCGACAAGACGATTGTTTCAAAATAAATGTCATATGTTCGTTGTGGTGGATACAGTGACTTCCTTGATATAGCCCAGTTGCTCATAAATAGGCTACTTAAACAAGGGTATCTTACCCAAAATTTGTAAGTCATCTCTCAAGTAGTTATCTTGTTGACCGCTTATGGGTATCTGTTTCCAAGATGACAACAGATCTTTCCTTATATAGCTTAATTGTTGTTTTCTCTACTTAATTTGACCCTACTGCTGGATCGCACATGTTGAACACGGCGGGTGTCTTATAAGAAGCAGGAGATGGTTACTCTACCAGTACACCTGATCTCAACCATGTTTTTTTTCATTGGGTCCGTGTTGTTCATCTTTGTATGTCTTAATTTCTCCTTTCCTTGTCATACTCATGTCACCGTTTCTTTGTTTTTTTTAGATGTCGCCATCGTAATTGGATTATTCCTTAAAGATTGACGGTTTAGTTCTCACTTTCTTGACACACTCTTTTTTGTTCGATACCGTTGATGCTATTGCTTCAACTTAAAATAATATATTGATATTAATTTTGCGTTTACAGATACAGTAGGTTAGCTAACTACCTACATGTATGAATTTTAGACTGTCACCGTATAATTTAATTTAAACATCGCACCAAATCTAATTATTTGAATAAGGGTGGTCTACATCACAATTATTGCGGAAGTACTTTTTTTCGAGAGACATTGTTTTCCATCACAATTTAAGGAGTCATAAGATTCTGTTTAGTCAGTCTTGCTTCACATCATCTTATCAACGACAAATGCCTGGCACGATAATCATAGACAGTTTGTTTGGACTTTGATTTTTGTAAATACTACTACTTTGTTCCTTCGGCATTCTACTGTCGTTGTTCTTTGACCACTATCTTGAAAAATCCTCAGAATATGACAAAACGTAATTTAGATAGATGGGTCAAAAAGAGTACTCGCCGCAAAAGTGCCGGCTAGCTCAAGGAACTTAGTCTGCTGGTAAAACACTGTCGCACTACGGAAGAAACAATTCATACTAAGGAATAAATGAACTAGCTGAACTAGTTCAACTCTGTTTGTAGACTCGAGTACAAATGTATATTGATTTAATGTAATGTTTACCACATTTTGCTAAGGATAGCTGCGTTTTACCTGTTTTGCCAAATCTAGGTCACTGTGTGTAAGGTATTCTGCACACTAAATATTAAGACAAGTCAACCTTGTGATTATAAAACACATCAAAAACAAAATATTCCTCATCTATCCATATATTGAGATGTTATACTCACTAAAACAGGTTCAACTTATTCGACCAAGATATAAACCATGGGTGTCGAATGAAGTTCGGCGCGTAAGTTACATAAATTTAAAGTTAATCTCACGAAATCATTTACTTACTTTAAAATGCGAAACTCTTAGCAATCAGTTGAGGCGTAATGCCATGAACGATAAAAGAAAATATATGTTCTATGGACAAGATTGATAAGTTTTACGTCCAGTGGGCAATATTTCAGCCATATCAGGACGATCAAAATTAATCTGTTCAAACATATTAAAGAAAAAAGAAATAACGTAGAAGGGCAATCAGAGCAACGACTTCTGATTGCTACTGAAAAGGGTAAAGATAGGGAGGAACAGGACATTTAGCCTTCTATACGACCAAGAACGAGTCTGCTACCCTTAGAAAATGTAGAAGGGTTCTTTATACATGGATCATGGCGTTTCTCAACACAGTTTGTCAACAATGGTTCGCGATTATGACCTGACATCCCCACATAGACAGGACATTTCCCTGTTGTTTAACGCCAACTGCTATATAGTGGCGTGTACTGTTGATAATATTATAAATATACAATTAAAAAAAATAAGTTAAAATATTGCCATGTTCAGATAAAAATGATCTTATAAAGATAAAGTGAGGCTTGTTTAGGGTATATTGGGATACGGGATATTTACGAGTTTTGTTAATGGGGATATGGGATATTTGAGATAAAAAGTACTGGGATATGGGATTGTTTGACTATGGAAAACGAGATATTCCAATAATTAATGGGATATCTTCAATTTTCAAAGGGATATTTTAATATATTTGTCCAGTTTGGAGGACTTGTTTTTCAACAGACTATCGGAATTCCTATGGGCACAAACTGTGCGCCTCTCCTAGTCGATCTGTTTCTTCACTCTTATGAAGCTGAATTCATCGAAGGGCTTCTTCAAAATAAAGATAAAAGACTGGCACAATCCTTTAATTTTAGCTTCCGTTATATAGATGATATTTTGTCGCTAAACAACCCTCGCTTTGGTGATTTTCTTCATTTGATCTATCCAAAAGAGCTCGAAATTAAGGATACCACAGACACTTCTACATCAGCCTCGTTCCTTGACCTTCACCTTGAAATTGACAACAGAGGGAGACTTCAAACTAAGCTGTACGACAAACGCGATGACTTCACCTTTCCAATAGTAAACTTCCCTTTTCTTTGTAGCAACATCCCAAAAGCGCTAGCATATGGAGTTAACATCTCCCAGCTAATTCGCTATTCAAGAGACTGTGTTCGATACAGTGACTTCCTTACACCATCATCTTGTGGACCTCTATGGGATATCTGTTTCCCACATGACAACAGATCTTTCCCTTTAAAGCTTAATTGTTGTTTCCTCTACCGAATTTGACTTTACTATCGGATTTGACATGTTCAACACGGCGGGTGTCTTATAAGAAGCAGGAGATGCTGACTCTACCGGTGCACCTGATCTCACCCATGGTTTTATATTGGGTCCGTGTTGTTCATCTTTGTGTGTGAGTGTCTTCATTTTTCTTTTCTGTGCTGTACCCATGTTGTGTCTCTGTTTTTTTCTGCCTTTTTGTTTCTGGTGTTGCCATTGTCCTTGGATTGTTCGCTTTTGGATTGACGGTTCGGTTCTCACTTACTTTAGTCCAGACTTACTCGGATATAGGATATTGTGACCCCCATAAACAAGCCTCTCAAGTCGTATAATAAACAATTTGAGATAATTAAATCAAATTTGATGAAATTTAAAAATTGGATAATATACTTATATTTTACTATGCAAATTAACAGTTTCTGAAAATTGAATAATTTTGTTGCCAGCGAAGTTTGTACATGTAAATAAGTCTTAAAGAGAATCAGCTGTATAAAATGTGCGACTTATGTCGGCAACATCGACACAGTCAAGTTAAATATATTTTATTGTGTAAGCACAATTACATTGAATACACTCAGGTCAGTCTTCACCATTTAAAATATAACCATCAGCTGTTCGTGTATGTCCATCAGAATGTATTCTGTAATGTAATTTGCATTTTTACAACCATGAATTTATTGAGACAATATGAATCTAACACGGATGGGTGTGCGAGACGAGGAAATCTCACAAACCCATGGGCAAAATTAGGGTTGTCTGTGACGAGGCTTCGCCGAGTCAGAGACTACCTAATCTTGCCCACGGTGTGTGAGATTTACCTTGTCTTGCATACCTACCCGTGTTTAATTTGTTTTCTCACCCTACCAACACAAAGGCCATGTTGCCCATTTCGACATTGGACATCATGTTACGTACTATCAAGGGTAATGATAGCTTTCTGTCGACACTAAATAATTCAAAATATAACAAATTGCACAATCATTTACTTGGCTTACTATGAATTTTCACTTCTTTTTACTTTTATACCCTGAAATCGTTGATCTGGAATTTGACCTTCGTGACGTTTGTTTACTTACGGGAGTTACGTCCCCTTTTACGACGTCACAAGATTCGGCTCGGGATTTTTGAATGACGTTTTTAACTTTATAGCTTTCTATACGAACACAACATATTTTATTGGTTTTTGAAAATAAACGGCATCAAACATATTAATGTACGCCATTTATCACTTCTGTTGCACTTTTAATACCCACAAAACTGAAAAATCATCGAGGACGATCATGACCATAATTTCGCGGGAAAAAGTCCATGTAAACTGTCTCACCCACGGGTGAGACCAAAAAATCTCACCCAGACTTTGCTTACATAGAAAGCACTACAGGTAGGGTGAGAATTTAATTTGTCATGCTCTTTGACTGCGAATGATTTCATATTTTTTTTCTGCTGATTTAAAAACCATTAACATTTTGTTTTCAGATGAACTCTTGTTCAAGATGCATTTGGTTGTTATATTGTCAGTAATCACAATTATTATGGTTTTATTTCGCCACAAATGTCCGAATCTCAAAGTAGATAAAATAACGGACAATGATTCTTTTACGTTGATGTGCTCTTCCGCTAAGAGCGGCAAGTCTATGAGCCAGTTCACGTAAAAATAGTCACAATATAGTACACAACACCAACCTTGGAAGATGAGACAGTTTGTAAAGTTTCAGTTTTATTCAAGTCAAAAACTTTTAGTGCCATTAAAATATTTCAAAAAAATTATCTACCAGCTAAGATCAGCATGAAAATAAGAATTTAGCAGAACTGCGTCATTTTTATCGGATAGTTTTGATATACAGTCAATTAAACTCCTTAAAATTTTCTTCAACCTTTTATCATTTGGCGAATTATGTTTGCCTCACAATGACTGTATCTGTTTTACACCTTTAAAAGACTGTCAAAATTCATAAAATTCTTAACTGTTTTGCTGAAGGCATCGATACCACGGGCACCAATATCACAATTCAATTGAAAGAAAAATCGTGATGACAATATCCTGTTATGAGTGATGTTATCGAGGTCACCGCTTCGAAACACAAGTACCAACATTTATCATCATATTACCCGAAAAGTACTTTTGTTTTCAAAAATCGGAGAATGTAGTTCGATCGCTATTAAGCCAAGAATAATATACATACAAAAATCTTATTAAACGGTAACGTATTATTTGCTGAATTACTGTTTTTGTGGGGTTGAACTTGTCAAATTTTTGACAAACCGTCCGAAATTTGTCTTTTTAGCTCACCTGGCTATGCCAGGGTGAGCTTTTGCCATCACTTTGCGTCCGTCGTCCGTCTGTTCGTCCGTCGTTAGCTCACTTTTAAAAATCTTCTCCTCTGAAACTACCGGAGGGATTGGTTTGAAACTTTATAGTAATCATCTATGACATGTCCTGTACAAACAATCCTCATTTTATTATGATCCGATGAAAAACATGGCCGCCGGTGCTAAAAATAGAACCTAAGGGTAAATTGCAGTTTTTAGCCAATAACTCAAAAACCGATGCAGATATCAAAAATTTGACATGAGTAAAAATGTTCAGAATGCCGAGATCTATCTGCTCTGCAATTTTGAGGAAAATTGGAAAATCCGTCGGAGAGTTATAGCCCTTTTTCCGTACATTTTTCAAAATTTGTTTTTTTTTTAATTTTTTATTTCAAAAACTGTAACAGATAGAGGTGAAGTGTAAATTAAAAAAATGTTCAGCATATCAAGATCTACATACTCTGAAATTTTGAAGAAAATTCAAAGGCCTGTGTATGATTTATTGGCCTTTTTTCCCCAATGCCATATGGTTATGGGTTATTTCCCTTTAAATACTATGTTCAAATTTTCTTTAGTTAAGTTTTCTCTTTTAAGCTTTAGAGAAATTCCCTACTACCACTTCACTAAAAAAATTATTTCTTCCATAATTAAGAGCAAAAACAGTGTTTTTGTGCAAATTTCTGCAATTTTTTGCAAAAATACCTTCTTAATCTTTACCTTATTTCATGTTATAATGATTTTCCTATATAAACATATTGTGTACATTACTGAGTCTTTAGTGGCGAATCACTATGATCTCTGCTGACATGTATGGTGAAGTAGTTTATCAGCTTCATAGACTGCTTAATGCTAAAAATATTAGTAAATAAAGCCTTAGTGAACAGTTGATGAAATAAACCTGAATAAATTTGAACGGAACTTGGCATTAATGATGCTTATGAGGTGCTGACTATAATATATATATGTATTGTGACTTTTATGCCTAAATGTCATCCAACATGGCCATCTGCAGGGAACTTAATTTATTATTCGACTGTATGGAAAGAGCATACAATGAATTTTTTATCTGAAACAACTTGGCTAGTCACAATGTATCTTAGATGGTCCCCTTTAAAACAGATGTCCTTCAAGTCTGCAAATTGGCTACCAATGGGAAACAAAGTTTAATATAGGAGTACATTCAAAGATCTTCTTTAAAACCATTTGGCCAGTTGGAAATAAACTTTGGCACAATACTTAATTTTCTTTAAAATTGTGTCCTGCAGATCCATCCCTTATCCAAGATGGCATGCAATAGGGAAAATAGTTAAATTAAAGTTGGATCATATAACATAAATGTTTAGTTACATAGTTTGAAAATGAGACCCTTTAACATATAAGTTGATTTGAAGTTATGTATTGGCCATGGTCCAGGTGAGCGATACAGGCTCTTGAGAGCCTCTTGTTTTCAAAATCGGCAATGCTAAATATCCGCTTATATTTACACTTTTGCCTTGATTTGTTCCTTTGACACTAAAAAAGATAACATTTTATATGAATTTATAGATTTTGTGAATCGTTATGAGTAATGTTATCAGGTTATGAGTTGTGGGATGTTTTATGAGTGATGTGACTAAAGGATAAAGTAAAATCGCCACCTCAGAAAATGTCTCTCAAGTTATGAATACTACTTTAATCGTGCTACAAGAGAAGTCATTACTTCTGACCATAAATAATTCCAACAAATCACAGTATTAATGCATTTATTAATCTAATGGGAAACTTCGCATGCATCATAATGAGCAAAATTAAATAAAGAAATTAGTTAAGAAGCCCCCCTCCCCGCTTTTTTTCGGGCAAAAATTTCAAGGTGTTTTACCCAAATACCACTCTTTCCGCTGAATCAAAAATTAAACTTGGCCTGAAATTAGAGATACGCAACTTTATTAGCAATTTGTAGGACGTCATATATTTTTTTTAATCTGGAAAGGACAAAATTCTGAAATTTTAAATGGCATCACTCCAGAACCAGTTGAACATCTGAAACCAAAATCTAATTTTGCGTGAGTATCGTGAAAAATAACTTACAGATCAAGTTTGAAAACTGTCTGAAACATCGTTTAGACGTTTTTGGTCGGAAACCTCAGAATTTGCAAAAGTTTTCAAAGTTTCAAGGGGCATGACACCAGAACCACTTCAAGCTCTCAAACAGAAATTGAACTTGGTCTGAGTTTGTTTGCAATATCACTTAAAAGTAACGGGTCAGAAACTCCAAAATGTCAAAACTTCTAGAATCACTTGGCTCTTATAAACGAAATCAAACTTGACCAGCGCTTGAAGTTAATAACTTGCTTATTTAGTTCAAAAATAGTATGTTATTTCGTTCACATATTATCAAACTTTTGCGAGTTTTTTTAGTTAACAACTACATACCAAATATGAAGTATCTTCAAAATAAAGCAAGCGGAAATTTTTCAAAATATGCAAAAGAACTTGTTCAAGCAGTTTCAGAGGAGCAGCTCTTTAAATACATTTCCTATAATATGATCATATATTTCCCGCTGATGGCCATTTTGGATGAAGTACAAACATAAAAATCACAAACTTATAAGGGAAACACCAAAGGTCTTTTGTGACCAAATTTGGTTCCGATTGGCTTAGTAGTTTCAAAGAATTTATTTGAATGCATTTTCCATAAGGTGAGGCGCTAAATCATGTTCCTCGCTGGCGACAATCTTGACCTCTTCAGAATTATTGTGACCATATTTCCAACTGGATCAATAGTTTCAGAGGAGAAGATCTGTGTATGCATTACCCATAAGGTCCTATAATAAACTGAGTTACCAGCTCGCAGCCATCTCGGATAAGAACGAACATAAAAATCCCACACTTTGAAGGGACCACTAAGGGCTATTGTAACAAAGTTTGATTCCGATTGGTTCAGTTATTTCGGAGATCTATGAATGCATTTCCTAAATAGTTATATGCTGAAATATGTTTTCTGCTGGCGGCTATCTTAGATGAGGCATGAAAATGAAAATAAAAAAAAACTTTGAAGTGGTAAATTTGTTCAGCGGTTTCAGAAGAGAAGATTTTTGAATGAAAAAGTAACGACGGACAAACGGACACCAGTGACGGGAAAAGGCCATCCTGAAAACACTGTAATAAGATTTGCCAAAGGGCACAGTCAGAAAACACTAACATTATACGTTGGATTTTTTTTGTATTTGTAACATTATATTGAAACCGTTATCAAAATAATATTCGTCGCTTGGAAGATATTTTCTGGAGCGGCGATTTTACTTTATCTATTAGTCACATCACTCAAAAACATCCCACAACTCATAACCCGATAACATCACTCATAACGATTCACGAAATCTATAAATTCCTATAAAATGTTATCTGTTTTGGTCTCAAAGGAACAAATCAAGGCAAAAGTGTAAATAGTTTAACAATATATGTATTAAATATTGCTGATTTTGAAAAAAAGACAAATTTCGGACGGTTTGTCAAAAATTTGACAAGTTCAAGCCCACAAAAACAGTAATTAAGCGAACAATACGTTACCGTTTAATAGAGGTAACCGGATAACTGACGAACTGTACGAACGAATTAAATGTACATTACGGGAGCAGTTCATTGTCCAATATATAAAATGTGAAATAAACAGACAAAACTTGATACATATCGTGGAAATAGACAGTACGAAGGTTAAACAGACATACTGTAATAAAATTTGAACATATAATCATGCAAGTTAGTGTAAAACTGAAATATTAGAAATCTTATACCGGATGTTGATATACGAAAGGGACGTATCTACTTTACGTATGTACATGTATAAATGAAATTAGTCAATCGTGAAGAGCTATATTACTCTTCATGCAAAATAATCAATATTTGAAGTTTATGTACAGAGGGACTAGAAGGGGTCTTAGCGTGATCTATGTAAATTTAGACATGTGCTTTCTGAGAACGGTCGATTTTTAAAAGCGCGATACCTTTAATTGCCACAAAAAGCAATTTTGAAATTTCAGAATTGCCATACGTATCTGTGCGTAATACTTATAAGCGTTAATACATTACATTGTAAATGAAGCTCGAGGTTGCTACTTTGTTACAAATTATTTGAATATTCGGAGGGGCAATCGGGACAAAAACTATGTATTGAATTATTTCATTGGAAAGGGTTTTGTCTGTGGTTATCCATATCTAATAAATTGTTTTAAATATTTTATTCACTGCCAGAACGTACTTTGTCAAACGTTACAGGTTTCAACTGACATTAAAATAATTTACAAGAAATTTTCCCTTCATTTCTGAAAATATAGGCATGTCGAAAAAAAATACTCGTGTCACCCTACCATTTTCGTATGATACG
>MJUU01050127.1:43520-69281 GCA_002080025.1 Modiolus philippinarum
TATTATTTTTATTTATATTTATTTATTATTTTTTTTTGCAAATGAAAATAAATAATCTGAGGTGACATTGGTGAAAATAAATAATTTGTTCGAGATTTTCATGCAAATCAATAAATTGTCTGGGCAAAATCGTCCAAGCCCTCCCCTGAAAATCAAATGGTCAAATGGTCGTCCCCTTAGAACTGTAAATACACGAGAGAAAAGTATTACGGAGGGCCAAGGAAACATGTAAAATTTTGACGTCTTTTGAAATAATAAAACATGCAATATCAGTATCATTATACAATTATGGCCTGTTGTTAAGGGAAACATCAAGATTTGTCAACCCGAGGAGGGAGTTGTTTCCCGAGGGCTCTGCCCGAGGGAAACTACCCCTCCAAGGGTTGACAAATCTGGATGTTTAACGTCAACAGAGGGCCATAATTGTTTTATTATATTTTAAAGAGTTTCATTAATTCGAAATCAAGAGGTCGTATTATGGTTTTAATCTCACAAAGAAGACTGATATAATATGAAAGTGCTTTTTAGAATCTACAGGGTTGTTTCTCTCTGTGACGTTATATCCGCGTTGTTCAGCGGGACACAATAGGGTTGTTCCCGCAGTGATGTCATATCGAGGTTGTTTGCTAAAACATCCAAGTTATTTTGAAGTCACATGATTGCTTTCATCCAATTAAATCTTTCCTTACTTAGTAAAATATAATAATAGATGTTATCTTTTCAATAGTCTTAAATCATCTTTCGCATGCAAGTCGGGTGAATGATTTCAACTCATACATTTAGAAGGACATTGCACAAGGTGAAACGTTATAATGGTTTTGATAAAACAGTCTCAGATTGCATAAATGAAGTAACATGACTTAAAATAAATTGACGAAATACACTAAAGGGATCCTACATACGGAAAAAAGAGGAGCACGCAACAATTTTTATACAGTGACGTGCCAAAAGTATTGCAACAAGTGAAATTTTCCTGTGCTTTTCTTGTAAAAACGGACTATATTTAAAAAAATTATATAGAATTCATATCTGGACCGATGATTTTCATAAAATTTGTATTGATAAAAAGAGCTTGAAATGCAGTTTCTTACAATAGTTTAGAAATAATTTTAGGAATAGTAGTTACTTTTTTAATACGATTTAATTAGCAATTAAAATTTTTAACGTTCCATTTTAACAAAGATATATAGTAAATTTTGACACCAGAATTTTCTGTTTGTGTTTAAATCATGACAGTTTGTAAACTACAGTCAATAAAAATATTCCAAAATTACTGTAAGAAACTACATGTCAAGCCCTTTTTATCAATGCAAATTTTAAGAAAATCGGTCCAGAAATGAATTCTATAGAATATTTTTAACAGAGGCCGTTTTAACAAGAAAAGCACAGGTAAATTTTCACTTGTTGCAACACTGTATATTGTTTAATCAATACTGCGTCATTTCTGCCTATATTCCTGCCTCTCCAGCCTATGGAGTGTACATTTCACAGTTGATTCGTTACTGACGAGCTTGTAGTTTGTACAGTGATTTTTTAAATAGAGCAAAAACACTGTCCCAAAAGCTGCTTAGTCAGGGATTTGTTCAACCTTTGTTAATTTCATCCCTCAAGAAATTCTATGGCCGTCACCATAGCATCATTGAAAGATATGACGTGTCAGTATCTCAAATGAAAGTGGACATTTTCAGCTAGATTCACGTCTTCCCGGATTTGACTACCGACTTTGACATTTTCCCGGATTGAATCACTCACAGTGTGACGGGTGCTGTTAACAGAGCAGGACATGCTTACCCTTCCGGAGCACCTGATGTCACTCTCAGTTTCACTGGAGTTCACACTGTGAGTGCCTTTGTTCTGAATGTTGTGGTTTCTGGTTCTGTGCTTTGTGTCTGTCTGGCGTCGTTGTTTTTGTGTCTAACGTCATTGTTTTCTGTGTTCCCGTTTTTGCCCTGTCTTTGGACTTCTATTTTTGTGAATTTCACCCCTTTGTTCCTTCGGTATTCTACTGCCGTTGTTCTATAATTCTTCGAGCAGAATTATGTCGAACATATTGCATACACAGTTCACATTGGTCAAGCAAAGAGTATGTCTTCGATATTCAACTTCCTCAATGTAGACAAGGGGGTGTCACAATGTCAGTAAGTCTCAAAGGAATAATCGTACTTTTCCATATATGAAGTTTTTCTTCCATCCAAAGGGAATTTTAAAGGTTTCCATTGAAACTATATTATTAGAGTTCTAACAGAATACGTGATTGTTACCAAGGGAATAATCATTTCTTGTGAAAACTATGAAAGCTGCCATGAACTACAATTGCTATCAATTGCAAACTTCTCCACCGACATTTTCTTTATGTAGATATGCTAAATTTACGTGCATCGAAATAAAGGTTTAGATTCAAAAGATGTTTAATGTACGTAGAACTGATAAATGACATTCTAAGAAAGGAAATATTCGTCAAACTTTAAAATGAACTGCCGAATCATGCTAAGTTAAAGCAGACCCTCTCTTGAAATATTTATGTAATACCTTTTTGTAACCTCTGAGAAATATTCAACACCTTTGAAAAATAACAGGCGAATCGAGTGCACCTTACAATACTCGATTGATCTCTACATGTAAGTGTGAAAAAAATCATGGAGAAATATATCTAGATATTAAGAAAAAAATGTCAAGCTCTTGATTATCAAGCACATACAAATAAAACAGGATGATGTGATTGACTGAGTAAGCCCAACATAGAAATTATTCAATCTAACAAAACATCTGAATTGATAGATCCCTCATCGTATGATATGTGTGTTTCCCATGATCTGATGATAAGTTGTTACGTTCGTATGATTCGTCAGTTATCCGCTTACCTCTATTAAGTGTTTTGTATATATATCATCCTTGACTTAATAGCGATCGAACTACATTCTCCGATTTTTAAAAACAAAAGTACTTTACAGGTAATATGATGATAAATGTTGGTACATGCATTTCGAAGCGGTGACCTCGATTACATCACTCATAACAGGATATTATCATTACGATTTTTCTTTCATAACAAAATGTTATGAGTCGTGAGATTGGTGCCTGTGGATACTGTCAGTTCACATGTATCGATAATTATACCAAGAAAAGTAATTCATTGGGTTGGTCCCTCGACTTCGGACCTTGGACCAGTTTATATTAAAACCAAGATCGCGTAAAAGTCCCAATCAATAAAAACAAATCTCTATTACCGTAATTTTTTGAGTTGGCAATATTTAAAAAGTCATCTAAATAAGCAATACATACATCATTATAACAATATTTCATGATCTTACAAACACATTCACTCAAATCTTGGAAAATTTTAGGGCTTCTGGAATGATCAAATGGGAGTTTTGCATCGTACATTTAAGTGGGACTTACATTCCCCTAAAAGGTCCATTTAAGGCCTTTAAGAGCATAATCAAGACAACGACAATGAACGGACCTGTAAGCACTGTTAAGATCGATTTTGCTAAATAACTATTTGGTTTTAATCAGTTTTAATGCATGTCTCATATCCATATATGAACAGCTAGTTTCGCAGGAAAATGAGTTAATTTAAGGGAGCCATCTACAGGCTGGCTTGCATCATGTATAATACGTGCGTCACCATTAGCTTTAGGAACTGCCCCCAAAAGAACTTACAATTTTCGGAATACTCTTTGTTACAATATAGTTGCCTAACTCGATTTCCTGTTTAATTTGTTTTTCCATTGCAGCGAAAATTGTATGCCGACGAATAGTTTTCGCGATCAACAGAATAATGTGGACCAAATTTAATTGACAAATGAAAGCAATCTGTAATACCATCAAGAATATAAGTACAATTGACTGAACTGTGTCCGATGGCAAAAGGTGACTCTAAGCCTCAAATTAAAGCGAATTTATTGTAGAAGTCGCCTAATTCTGAATCTGAGACATTTGAAAATTTTTTGGAGTGACTGTTTGGCTGTGGCCGTTTAATGTAGAATGAGAATTAGCAGAACAAATAGCAGAATGATACATCATCTTGCACTCCGAGCGAAAGCATCCGTTGTAATTGAAGCTATGGCATATTTCTCGAACCGTCCAATAAAAACGGACCTTTACGACGTTCATCCCTAGAAAATCGTTCTTTCCCTCTAGTTGACCCCACTTCTAACAGAGCCCACCTGGTCGGATTGTCACGTTTTGGTACCAATTGAAATTCTTGAAGATCTTTCCTGTATGTCCCCCATTCAAACATCTCTTCGGCCTGTGTCGGACGATATTCTCGGTCGTATAATAATAATACTGAATGCAAAATATTTCTTGCTGCTAGACGGTAAATGTCTGCAGTATAATTAAGATAACCATTTATGTCCTTGATGCGATTTTGTCTGAGTGAGTAGTTCCTGCATGATTTTCGTATTAGCCTTATCTAATATATTCTTTATTGTAAATTCTACATCACTAAAAGTTACAAATTGTTCATGTGGTTCAGGCCATATAAAGGATAAAATGCTAAATGCTTTAATGTGCGATAGATTTTGTGAAGAAACATTTTGCTCAACTGAACTCAAACAGTTCTGCACAGGCGTGTGCCGAATGAATGACTACTGAAAGCCTGCAACCTTCACTGTCGAGCATTGCAAAGTCTAAAACCTAAAAATGTCCTTTTCCAGGTTGCCTTTTTCGTGTTCAGTTTAAGCTGCTTCCATTGTCTCTCAAGATCACTCACCTCTTTTTCTGAATCTAAATCACATTTTGCAATGTCGTTGTTCAAATCGTGCGGCTCTTCATCATCTCCATCAAATAATCGTGAAATTTGTCTTCCGAATCATTCACATCGGCATTCTTGGCTTCTCAAACTTTAAATAACGTCTTTGAGTTTCTGATGTTTTTCATCTTTTTCGGCTGAATCAATCGCGGAAAAAGTAAGCAAAAAATTACAGCTTGCAGCCATTAAAAACTGAACTGAGAGCATCGCAATACTTCAAAACAGCCGCCTGGCCAAGAATTTTCATTTATTCAAACCTACGTGCTAAAAAAATGCCTTTTTAGATCTCTGTCACAATTGTCTTTATATCCTGAAATACCCGTTTTTGCAAAAATGGAGATGGTGGGAGATACTTCTTGTTTGACATCCCTTTGGGGAAAAAATTGTCGTGTTACGATATTTGGTGAGTTTGTTGGAGTAGCGCCATTAAATGAAAATGTTGACATTCAAATACTATGGTTTTGTTGTTGATAATTCAACAAGAATTAAGACAGTATGAAAATTTTATCTGAGTTTCCGCGGTATTGCTCCTAATATATATATTTTATTTAGAAACTACCCCTTTACAACGGGGGCGCCTCCAATCAGGGTAGAAGTGGTGGCGCGTCTGTAATTATTTACAACAAAGTTTTATGTTAAAACAGTGTCCACTTCTTAGATAAACGTTCATACATAACATTTAAGTATAATCATATCACATACAGTTCATTGTTCACTATTTCATTCGATAGATCATAACAGAAAGTAGAATCGTAGAATTAAATAAAACAAAATATCAAAACATAAAATTGGATTAAACAAAGAGTCAAAATAAAAATTCTTTAGCTCAACATAAATGATCTACGATTAAACACTGCCTTCCATTTACATCGTAAAAAGTTCCAACATCCTCATTAAAAAGGTAACCCATTTCGCCAATCAAAAATTGTACCTTTTCATTAGACGACAGTTCGGAAAAGCTCACACTGAAGTCATTATTTAAAGAAAATTAATAATCAAATAAAAAAATATTTTTTTTTCTTATATCATTAAATAAAAAACAATCGAATAAAAAGTGTTCGGGGTCCTCACTAAACCTTTCTTAAACAATGGCAAACACGGACAGAAACAAACAACTGATGTCATTTTTTTTGAGTGGTGGCATTTTATCGGCAAGTATGAAAAGTCCTTTTCAATAACTAAATAACAAATACCGAAGTTACATATTAATTGAATATCTGCATATGCGCAATTTGACAACTTATGTCTCTTCAGTGCAGATCAAACCAAATCATATTTAAATCCATATACCGAATCATGTGTAAAATTTGATAGAGAACAAAACACCAATAGAATCTAAATAGGAAAGCCAAAAATCAGCTAAGGACAGAGCTATGCAAAAGTGAGATACTCCTTAGTTTTGAACAAAATTTTCCTAAATTTAGATAAATTTAAGGAATTGAAATGGCTGATTGAGTTGGAAGCCTAAAATTTGAATGCTGATGTTGAAATAGGTCTCACAGATTCTGAAACGGATTTGGAATATTTGGATAAAAATGTACAGTATTTTCGAAAAGATGCGTCATAAAGTTTGCTGTATGAATCCACTACAGATAGTACACTACTTCAATAAGGTTGTACGGGTAAGAATGGATATGGATTCTGCATTACGTGTAAGTTGGTTGCTGTTGGCCTGATTGGAAATTTTTCAGTTGAATCTGTAGAGCTCTTCATTGCCCTTTTTAAAATCTCCCCCTTTCTTTTTTGCCCACATCTTTTTCATATTCTTCCAGATTTTTTTTGATGAACTTGTTTTCATCATTTAGGTCTTAGTCTTAGTGAAGTATTACATTGTTGTAATATTTTTTTAATTATCAGATCCTTTTTTAAGATAGCACTATTTGCATACTTGATAGGGTTAAGGTGGTTCGGGGGACTAAGAGAAATCATCAGAATTTTTCAATAGTTTGCAGGATTAAACTTTTAAAATTGAACTTCCAAAAAATTAAATAAAAATTGTGGGTCACGGACCACATAAGCTCACGATCTTTCATTGAAAAAAGGGAATTTTGAGTTGAAATATTAAGGAAAATTATCATTAAAAAAATAATTATTCAAGTTACATCCATGAGCATTTTGATCAATTTTGTATATTGCTAGCCCCTGTATTGAACTTTCGAAAAACAAAATGAAAAGTGGGGGTCACGGACCTAATTATGTAATTATTTCACAAAATCAAAATTTTCATAGTGATTTCTTTGTAAAATATTTTTTGACCATAAAAGCTCACGATCTTTCATTGAAAAAGGGAATTTTGAGTTGAAATATAAAGGAAAATTATCATTAAAAAAAATTATTCAAGTTACATCCATGAGAATTTTGATCAATTTTGTATATTGCTAGCCCCTGTATTGAACTTTCGAAAAACAAAAAGAAAAGTGGGGGTCACGGACTTAATTATGTAATGAAATCACCTTCCTTTTTTATATTTTCATTTCAAAGAATTTTACAGTATAAATACTATTTTGAATTTTTCATCTAAAATGAACGCTAGACTTAGAGAAATGAGTCTATTGTTTGAGTTTTAAACGAAATATTTTAAAGATTTGTCCAAATTTTAAAATGTTTGTATATTTCTTTAATGAAAAATACCTATCAAAGCATGAAAAATGAAAGAAAAAAAATGGCGAAATACCACCTATCCACCTAAATAGCCTAAATTCTGTCCCTCATTACACAAAAAGAACACTCCTTGCACCTAGAATAGGCATCAGTGATGTATTTCTCTTCCTCTAGCGCTGTCTCGTCTGATCATCCATTTGTTTTTTTTTATTGTATATAATCACTATGATTTTTGTCCGGTATTTCCTTCAACCGTGTGCCATTGAAAATCTTTGAAGTTTTGTTCCCCATGACGTTCATTTTTTACTGGTACCATAAGTTGGCTATTCAATTTTTACATGCTTTTTAGCTCACATTTTTTCTAATGTATTCTGTATTTCCTTTAAGGCAGTGTCATCATTCTTAACAACAGGGCCATCCGCAGTCTTTTCATTCTTAACAACTGAAAATAAATGACAATACATCATTCCCCTTTCCTCGTTCTTGCTTCGGTATTCGTTTGCCGATGTATCAGTGGGGTATATACAATAAAAAAATACCGAAGGGCAATAACACTTTAAAAGGTTATGCCAGGGACAGCATATAGACAGATGAAATTTGTACAAAATTGTAATTTAAAGTAAATTTGGACACAGTAGTGATCAGTAGTTATCTGAACACTAAATAGAGAACATAACAGTAAGCCCTTTATACACTTTAAACTTCGCAAAATATGTTGGCTCACAACTAAAGGCTAACATCAATAAGAATCAAAGACAAAAAGACAAAGAAATACGATGAGAAATAAAATTTAACATATTTCGAAAAAAAAACCCTTTGGACCCTTAAAAAACGGTAAGTGCTTTGCCAAATCTGATCACATTCTAACGAAAAAGTACAATAAAAAGACATCAAGGGAAAAATCCCCATCTTGATCCGACGTAAATAAAAATTTTAGGTAGTCTGCATATTTTCAATTTTGGCCCTCTTTGAGCTCCGAATGGAAATGAGTTATCGAAAATCTGATAGTCAAGCACTATGTTCTTAAGGAATCGTAAATTGTGATATTCACATATTTACAACCTACGATAAGCATCAGTAATGCTTTTCTCTTCCTCTAGTGCTTTGATAATGATGATATATAAGTGGGATATATTTTGTAAAATTGCAATTTTGCCCTTTTGACCCCACGTAGCTGGTAGACGGCAAGTATTATGCCAAATCTGATGACTTACTAGCGAAAATTTACAAAAAGGCCAAGACAAGTTATTTCTATGTTTGGTGTCAGCGCGTGCATTGAAAAATGTGTGATTTTAGGAGAAAACAAACAAAGGATATTTTTCGTTTTTCCAATTAAAATCCAGATTTTTTGGTGTTTTTCTGCCATCGTTGAATTTTTTGTGCGCCCAATATACCATCACCTGAACCATTCTAGCTTAAGCTTCGATTAATAAGACAACAAATATATACTACTACTAGAAACTTAAAAAAAAAAACTCTAAATAAACTGAAATGGGTTCAACGGAATTGACATTTAATGTACATATTTTACATCAAAATTTGTTGATTTCAAAAATTTCCTCCTTGTATTTTATTTTGTTTTTGTTTGTTTGCCTCCCGCCCGCCTACATTTCAAAAATAAAGTTGACGCAAAACAAAGAATTAAATTGATTTGGAATAAAACGAACTGAAAGAAAAAAAATCCAATCGAAATCCGATGAAAATAGAAATTCTAGATAATCTACACATTTTCCATTTCGGCCCCTCATAGCTCCGAAAAGAAATGAGTCATAAAAAATTTGATGGTTAAGCACTACGGTCACAAGGAAATCCTATGAAAAAATGCATTAAAAAGGACTAAAAATAACAATATAAAACAAAGGAGGCTCTATTTATTTCATGAATGGCACAAGTTGACATACTACAGATTGGAGATTTCTTCCAGAGCCTAATATAAGAAATCCAATCAAAGTTCTTCGGTCAAATATATGAAAACTCGGAGTTGTCACTTTTGCCCCTTTTTAGCTCATCTAGCTATAACCAGGGTGAGCTTTTCCAATTACTTCGTGTCCGGCGGCCGTCAATCAGTCATCCGCAGTGAACTTTTCATTCAAAGATCTTCTCTCCTGAAACCACTTGGCCAATTGGAGCCAAACTTGATCTTCATAGTCTTTGGGTGGTCCCCTATAACAATATATCCGACAGGCCCCATCCTCACCCAAGATGGCCGCCAGCGGGGACCATTGGACCATATGAAGAAAACATTCGAAGATCTAACTTCTCAGAAACTAATGGTAAAATTCAAACCAAACTTAGTCATGCTGGTCATTACATTGTCCCTTCCGAAAATATATCCAGCAGGGCCATTCCTCATCCAAGATGGCATTCAGCGGGGAACATAGTTTTAACATTGGACCATATGGATAACACGTTCAAAGATCTTCTCAGAAGATACCAGTACAATTATAACTTTGTCAAAATGGTCCTTAGAGGGTCCCTTGCCAAAAGTATCCGCCAGGTCATACCGAATCCAAGATTGCCACCAACACAAGAGATAGTTTAATATTTGTGGCCATGTTTTCAATCGGATTTGAAGGAAATAAGCAATCCTTGAAAACGACCTAAATGTATAATACATTATTCCTGTAAAGTTTGGTTGAATTTGCTTCAGAGGTTTCATTGATGATTGTTAGTACGTATTTTGACGTCAAGTATGCAATATTTCAGCTATATCAGGACGAAAACAAATTAATCAATTAAAAAAATGTATAAAAGTAAAAGAATAAAAAAGTAAAGATGAAAGGGACAACCGGTTAACGAGTTTTTATTACCACTGGAAAATGGCAGATATGAGTAGGGGCAGCAAAATAAGCCCTCTATACGAGACCAAGTGACTCTGCTCTCCTTTAAAATACGTGGAAGAGGTCTTTATCCTGCATTGAGCGGGGCCTTTTTCCACAAAGTTTTGCTACAGTGGTTCGCGGTCAGAATGTCCGTATGACTTACCCACATAGACAGGGCCTTTCCCTATCCAACAACTGGGGACACGTCTTGCAGCTCTGTAACGTGAGCCCCGGAAACCCGAATCAGTGGTTTCAGAGGAAAAAATGAATATGTTATTTTTTCATATGGTCCAATGTTAATACTATGTTCCTTGCTGGTAGTTATGTTGAATCGGGTCGAAAACATATGAGCCATTTTTGTAAAGGACTTCCAATACATCATTCCTGTAAAGTTTGTTTGAATTTATTTCAGTGGTTTCAAAGGTGTGAAAAACTAACGGATGGACTACAGATTGCACTAGCTCACACTAACAGGATGGCTCAGGTGAGCAAAAAATTAGCACTTCTACAGCTTTGAATTGTTCAATTTTATTGCTGTACTCTATAACTATTCATTTTTGTTATGTAAAAAAATTGTTTTGTTTAATATGATTTTCAGCTAACTACAACGTTAAAAAGAAAGTAATAAACTGCATACAATGTAGTTTTTAGATATGTGTAATGAGTTAATTATATATTGCTAAGGTGTCATAAGAATATAAGACTTTTGATAACATAAGATAGAACCAGCAATTTTAGAATACCGTCAAAAACTGGTAGGTGGCAAAATATAAAAAAACGAAAATAGATTGTTCCCTTTCTGAGCAGCAATATACCTGCCTCTCCAGCCTATGGAGTGTACATTTCACAGTTGATTCGTTACTGTCGGGCATGCTGTTTATACAGTGACTTTTTAGTTAGAGCAAAAACACTGTCCCAAAAGCTGCTTAGTCAGGGATTTGTTCAGCCTTTGTTACTTTCATCCCTTCAGAAATTCTATGGCCGTCACCATGACATCATTGACAGATATGACGTGTCTGTGTCCCAAATGAAAACGGACATTTTCAGCTAAATTTCACGTCTTCACGGATTTGACATAACCGGATTTGACTCAACCCCGGATTGACTCACTGATAGTGTGACGGGTGCCGCTAGCGGAGCAGGACATGCTTACCCTTCCGGAGCACCTGATGTCACTCCCGGTTTTCATGGGAGTTCACACTATGAGTGCCTTAGTTCTTAATGTTATCTTTTTATTTCCGTGCATTGTAGCTGTCTCACGTCCTTGTTTTGTCGTTGTTTTTATCTGTTACCGTTTCTGCCATGTCTTTGGACTTCGATTTTTGTAGTCATCGCTTCCCTTTTTCCTTCGGTATTCTACTGCCGTTGTTTCATTCTGTATAACGAAATTTTATTAGTTTGATTGATTGACTAGTTATCTCTTTGACACATTCCCCGTTTCCCTTCGTTGTCTCTTTGACACATTCCCCGTTTCCTTTCGTTGCCTCTTTGACACATTCCCCGTTTCCCTTCTTTTTTCTAGTTACAGTTTAATGTTAAGAGAGCAATATTTTAACTATATTAGGATGAAAACAAGTTACTGAATTTTACTGTTGTTACTATTGTTTTTTATTTATCACATTGGTTAGTGGGAAGGTTTGGGCCAAATAAAACTAGTTTAACCCCCGCAGCAGGTTTGCGCCTGTCCTAAGTCAGGAAATTTATTAGGCCTTTTGTGTGCATTGTCTTTTTTCTAGTTAGTTTACTTTATGTCTATAGGAGTCTAGGATTATGTTTATTTCGCTGAACTTGATTACTCTTTATTCAGGGGCCGACTCCGACCAACCGTTGGGTGTAGGGTTTTCTCACCGTTCATTGAAGATCTTATGGTGGCTTTGAGTTGTAATTACTCCCCTTTGGGTCGTTGTCTCTTTGACACATTCCCCGTTTCCCTTCTTTTTTCTAATAAATAAAAAAAAATATATATATAATTTAGAAAGAAATTTAGCCTAGGCAAGTCTACTCCCCTTAGAAAAATATAGAAAGGGTCTTTATACTGCATGGTATGTGACAATTCTCTTCAGTTTGGCTACAATAGTTCGCCGGCAGGCTTTCCGTATTATGACCTGAATACCCCATATAGAAAGGGTATTCCCCTATCTACCACCTCAACGCGTCTGGCAGCTCTTTAGCTGGAGACCCGCAATTATTGGAAATTCAGGTGCCCGGAAAATTAATTGGAAAATAAATTTCATTATTTTTAAGAAACAGACCAGAACCAAATTTTTACAGAAGTAATGAAGTAACGAAATACCAAAGTTGCTGTAAATTTACTTCAGTGTATTGTGTCGCATCATTGCTGATAAAATTAAAACACTGGAAATCCAGAAATCGAATGCATTCAAGCTATTGGAGAACAAGACACAAATGTAATCAACAGGATCTAAATTGAAAGCCAAAGTCAGCTCTGGACAGAACTTTGCCTCAGTTTTGAACAAAATTTTCTTACTTAGATATTAAATTTAAGTTTCCAAATTAATTCGGTTTTCAGGCCAGCACCGAAGTACTGGACTACTGGGTTGGTGAATACCCTCTCACTGATACTGCCGATGTCTACTGAAATACATGAAGTCTCTTTATCAAACCTTCGGGGAGTTTTGACATTGATTTTTCTTCCGTAGTACGACAGTGTTTTACCAGCAGACTAGATTCCTTGAGCTAGCCGGCAGTTTAGAGGCGAGCACTCTTTGACTTTTCTTTCAAAATTACGTTTTGTCATATGCTTTTTCTGTTCCAAGATAGTGGTCATTGAGTTAGTAGTCTACCTCTATTGGGTTTCATTCGCATGTTTATGATACTATAGGGAAACGGGATAGAGAAAGGGGAGGTTTGGGTATCCATAAACCGGTTTAACCGTACCACTGGCTTTCCCGAGTTCCTATCGTTATTTATATTTGTCTCTTGTTTTCATTATTGTTTTTCTGGTGCAGTTTGCTTGTAAATTGTGGCATGTGATTGTAGTTCCTGGCCATTGTAGGTGTTTGCTGTTATCCTGTTTTTCTAATTTGATGAAATATGATAAAATTCATATTTTATAGAAATCATATAATTCTTAAAAACGACAGAAACAAAGCGAGGTACGTATGTCAAATCAAGATGTACATGTCTATACGGGAATTTTGAGTCGTGTTCACTCCGACAACATTTTTGTGTATTATACGTAAAAAATCAATACATCAATACCTTGAGATGGAATCACTAATTAATGAACACTGTTGATCTAAGGGTGATTTATATTTAATCTATTTGTAGCGCTTCAGATTAATTGTTTTTCGTCAATTAAAGTTTAGTTAAATAATTGTCATGCTGGACAAATTATAACTGCACTACTTCAATTTCATAAATAGTTTGTTTTAAGGTGGTATATACAAAAAATGTAATTTATATTCAATAGTTCTGGATTCCGGTTACAAATGTACCCTTCTGACTGGTATTTGAGGAGATCTTTTTTGCCTTCAATTACACGAGAGTTCCTATCTCGAAAGTCCCGTATTGGTTAATGTAACAACTCTAATCAAGCTGAACAACCAGTAGAATTTATTCAATAAAGTTGAGATTGTTTACAGTTGTACAGTTTAAAAAAAATCAAAGTGTTGGAATTGTAAAAAGGTTTCAGCAAAGTCAGATTATATGTATGTTTATAGTCTTGTCTGTTTTGATAAATCTTTAAATACAACAGCTTTTATTTTGTAAAACCTTGATAGGTTACTCAAATATTGCTCACTGGACGTTAAACTCTTACTATTTTAAAATTATTTAATAATTTATTAAATCTACAACCTTGTTGTAAAAGTTGAATGTGAGAGTAAGATGACGCTCATTGAAAACGTCAAGGGTAAAACAAACGCGTGCGGATAGTACCAGTTGAGATATGTAGGAATGAACTAGGGGATCATACCTCTTCTTGATACACTTGTACATGTACAACTGTATCCCATTCTCACTTTTTTGTCGTGAAATGACTTACCGATTTTTAAGAATTGCTGTGTTTCTTAGTACCCTGCTCATTGTTCCAACCCGGCACCTAATTATTTTTCAGGGGTTCCGGCTACAGAACTGCCGGACGCGTCCTCGGGTGGAGGAAAGGGGAATGCCTATGAAGGCTAGTCAGGTCATAAAAGTCTTACCACGAACCATGTATAGCCATACTGTGTTTAGAAATGCCATGACCCCAAGCAATGTAAAGAACCATTCTATATTTCTCGTTCAAGATCACTTACTTTGTTGGGAAGGGAAATCGCATAGAACACTAAATGTGCTGCCCCTACTCATTTCTCCGATTTTCCAGTCGCTAAGTTGTCCCTTCCACCTTTTTTGCTTTTTACTTTTACATATATTTGATAAACTCTTCTCGTCCTATTATAGCTGAAAAATTGCTCACTTGACGTAAAACTGTAATCAAAACATCAATCAATTTTCTATTTTAAATTCAATTTTAATGCAGTTTTCACAGAGAGAATTGTTCATAGTATTAATGTTTGATGGCTGTAACAGAGGAAATGTGCTGCAGTAAATGCTATTTTTTCTTCTTCGTCTATGAACTGCTTATACGTATCTTGTAATCTTTATAGCATGTTTTGTCTTCATTTATAAATTTTAGATGCAATTTTTTTTAATCTTTGAGCTTATACATATGACAAAATCTTGAAATCTACATTTTAAAGTGATATTGGACGATAGTTAATTATAAGAAAAGCGAATTGGACTTTTATATATACTGGAGGATCAAAAATTATATTATGCTTTGCAAAATAGCTGTTGGTCGAAAACCGAATATATTGATATATACTGCGTTTCATTGAATATTTGAACTTGCTATGAGGTATGAGTAAAGCTCATTGTTGAAGGCCTCATGGCGACTTCAAGATTAAGAACAACAATAAAAGCGTTGTTCCATTGCTTATTTACCATGTATTTGTAGAGACTTTGTCTCATTTGCATTTACTCCATATCCCTTCATTGATAATTGAATATATTACATATGGTATAAGTTTCTATTAGTCTCATTGGCTATTTTAAGAATATTCAGCATATGTCAGTGTTGTTTCTAATTTTAGGTATTTTGACGCCATGTTTCTATTTTTAAGTATGTTGACGCTATGTTTCTATTTTTAGTTTTATTGACGCTACATGTCTGGTTGGACTTTCAGACTATAGTTTTTCACTAAGAAAGGTCTTAGGAAAAAATATTTTAATAAATGTTGGAAAACGTTTACACATTAATAGGAGTTTCCGCCGGGGGAAATAAAAGGGGTATTAAAATGTTTTTACAAAGCAACCACTGAATTAGATGAAAAATATATTTAACAGTTGTCACATGTATTTTTATTGCACACTTCACGTAAACACTTTAATAAAAAGGCTAACTTGTTTGTTTGTTTTTTTGTTTGCAAATACAAGAGAAATGTAGTCATTTATTTATCCTACGAGCACTAATGTAACCCGATCCACACCCGACTTCAAATAAAGGTTCTATTTCTAATTTAATTCCGATGTATTGACAAAATTTTCCTCCACAAAAATGTCGAGATACCATGAAACTACACATGTAATATAAAAATGATGGACCTTTTACTCTGTCAATATGTTAAATATGGACCTGTTAGGAATATATTGACTTCGTAAAAAGTCCATAATTGATAAATATAATCGGAATATTGGATTAGTTATACTTTTTTGCAAGATTGTGAAAAAATATACCGTGACAATACAATATAACATTTAAGTGTCTTGAATTCTTGTATTGCATTATGATACTGTGTAAAAGAACGTATAATAGAAAAAGATGGGAAACGGGGAATGTGTCAAAGAGACAACGACCCAAAGTAGAGTAATTTTTAGATTATTTTTAGGCAAAGTGCATTATGTCCTACTTACACAAAGCCGCATAATATGTTCTGTGGGCTTTTTCATATTGTCATACAGCTACAGCCTTTTTACCTGAAATTAAATCTTTATAACCGACCTAATGTGTATAAAATAATAACGTTATATAACAAAATTGTAATGAAATACACAATGGAAGAATCGTAATAAAAAACATGTTTTTATATATTGCAAGTGCCTGGTCTGCGACTGTGATGATTTTACGAAAGATTATTTCCATGAAATGAAATAAAAGGGACAACAGGAAACACCTACAATGGCTGAAAATTATAATTACATGCCACAATCTGCTAGGGAACTACATGCATGAAGTAAATCCTAACGGATGAACTAAATCCTTTCAAGATTTTTTTTTATATAACGATTTCCGTCGAAAATTTTTCCCATATAAAGTTTTCCTAGAACACTGATAAAATTCAATAATTTTACATCATGCACACATATTTCAACGTCACTTATTTTTTTCACGCGTTTATAAGAAACTCTGAGTAAATGAGTTCATTTGAAATGTTCATCTGACCAACATGTTAATACATGTAAATAAAACGTTGCTACTGCCAATGGAAACATTAATTTCCTAACACGTAATAGTAAGCAGTTTTTCTTGAATATCACTCCTATCGTAATTCATCTACGATAGTTTTCGAAATTAAGTCTGTTAGTACTGTGAAATCATGCAAGTTAAAAAAAAGAATGTCACAATAACAACGGTTGATGGATGTTGATAACATGCTTACTCAAACGTTTGTTTCTATCATATCAGTGGCAGCTGCCACAGTTATATTAGTTATAGCTGTCACTGCAGGGACAACTTGATTACGCTTTCGTTTGCAGCAAACACTGAGAAACGCATTTCTTATCTCTCTGTTACCTAATCCGTAAATCACCGGATTTACTGTTGAGTTAAAATAAGCTATAAATACGGTTATGGTATAATAGCTTGGTAATACATTTGTAATACACTCCTCAATGACACATACACTGAATGGCGCCCATGACATTACAAAATATGATACAGTCATAAGAAGAACGCTTATTGCTCTCATTTCTGACGTCCACCAATGTTTTGATTTTGTTAGTCTCGGAAAAGTAAGAGCTTTGATGTCTTTTGCATGACGTATTGCAATTTTAACAATTTTTGAATACAAAACAGCTAAAGCTACAGAGATTGCACAAATAACAACCATGACGCAAAAAAGGTACGGACAAGGGAGATGATCCAAGCTGCTACAACTGGTATCGGTCATGTTACGTCCCATCTTTCTATTCACACCTACCAATGGTAGTAAAGATACAAATAAAGGCAAAGTCCAAGCAGTTAAAATCATCAACACCATCTTCTTTTTTGTAGCAATTGAGTGATAATGTAACGGGTAGACGATTTTTAAAAAACGTTCTATGGAGACTAACAGTAAATGTACGATTGAAACGAGCGGGACAAAAATCATCGACGCCTGATGAACTATGCAGCCATATCCTATTATTTGCACGTCAGGGAGAAGATGGTGGATCATTTCCATAGGTGAATTTATAATTCCTAACATGAAATCACTGATGGCTAAACTCACAATAATTATATTGGAAACGGTTAAAAATTTTCTATTCCGTACTATTATCCAAATAAGCGTGGCATTGGTTGAACAAGATGTCAGTGTCAAAATGAGATACGCAATGTACAAATATGGTGAAGTAGCAGGAGGCATGTTGAAATTACTAACAGTTACTAAAGTTTGTTTCTGACAAAATATGTTGTTTGTATATTTAAGACGAAACGCTTATTTGAGATTAGTCCGTTTTTTGATTTCATAAATTAAATAAGATATAAGGTTATTCAGAGGAATTTATGTGCTGTCATTGGTAAAAGAACAGGATCTTATGTACATAAGGAAATCTTAGAAACGGATAAGTCTCAAGTACGTGTTTCCTCTTAAATCTTATGTTTTATAGTCTATCATTATTCTATGAAAAGACAAGTTCTAAAATTAAATTAGTTCCAGAATTTTATTACTAAGAATTGACTTAATAAACACTCAAGTAAAATACAATAAGGCATAAAGTTTACGTTCTACGGAAATTAATCAAAGAAAGTCGTAGATAGAGGTAAATGTTAGCTGCCCACATTGAAGAATAATTTTAACAGTAATTAATTAATGTTGACATTCAACAAATTCCAAAAATCAGAAATTTGATATACTTATCCTAATATTTTTGTCTTGTTCTACTTACTTTCATTGAGAGCCAATTTGACGTCAAATAACAGGGAATGCTGCATTTTTGTGCTTTGTGATTCACTTTATAAAAATGAAAGGATTTGAGAAAATGCACACGAGACAAAATCTCTACAAATACATGGTAGAAGCAAGCAAAGGAAAATTGCTTTAATTGCTGTTCTTCGCGATGAGGTTTTTAACAATGAGTTTTCCAATACTTCAAAGCAAGTTCAAGATGGCACCTAGAACCAGTTTGAGGAGGAATTCTTAACTGAAAATCAACCTACGCTACATACATTTCTTTTCTGGTCATGGATACAGTATCATCAACAAATATAAATTATAAAACTGTCTTAGTTACACTTTCCATTAATTAATGAATTACTATATATCTGACGAAACAGGACTAGTGATCAGGTTTTTGTCAGATCCGACCGTAATGAGCAATCTCATTTTTGCTACAATAGTTTCAGAGCATATGATGAAAATGATAATTTTCCATTATTGTTGAAACTAAACTATGTTAAGCGCTAGCGGTCATGTTCTTTTTTGGGGACCGGGAAGAAATAAGCAATCTGTCCAGTACAGTTTATTTAAATTTGCTACAATAATTTTCAGAGAAGATAACGATGGATAAGATGACTGACTTCAGATTAAACGTTAAACCCTGTGGGAAATCTTATTTGATCAGTAGTCACCAGATGAGCGATACATGCTCATATGTGAGCCTCTGGTTTCGGATTGGAACGAAATAAACAATTTTTGTATAAAAAGGACCTTCCATACATCGTTCCTGTAAAGTTTGGTTAAAGTTGCTTCTGTCTTTTTTAGAATTGGTGAAAAAGTGAAAACCAACGGACACGGTGGACTGACGGACGCAAAGTGATGACAATGGCTCACTCGTCGGTCAGGTGAGCTATAAAGGCTGTCTGCCATGAACAAATTGTGAACACGAGCTTTATAACTTCAATATCAACACTTCTTCGAAATGCAACAATAGATAAAGACATTTCGAGCATTTATATCACTGATATTGTATTAACGCTGAATTTAGATGCGGATACCTTGCAAATACTGAATTTTCAAATACTATTATTTTTGGTTTTACCGAGGAATATAGTACACCACCAGATCCTATTCATTACCATAATTTATCCACTAGAGATAGTTATATTTTACTCATTTATTTGCGAGGCTTGTCGAGCATTTAAAAATTTTTAAATACAACAATCGAGAGTGGATAAAATATGGTTATAATCGGGATAAAGTGGTGTTATCTAATTGATAAATACCAAGAACTGTATTACGGGAAATAGCAGGGGCTCTATTCAACAGACGTTTTATTTCTGATGTGCAAGGGGGCTTTACAGATTATAAGGAATAAGTATATTTTTTTCTTTAAAATTGCTTTGTAGAGCAACCACTGAATAAGAGACCCGTGAAGAAACCCCATTGCGTTTGGTATCCAGATTTATTGCTACCTTTAAACATACAAGACCTTCAATTTTAAATTGAATTGAGGCATTTGACAAAAATCTCACTACAATTAAATACAATGAGCTGACATAAAAACTACAATCATTGTAATGTTACAATATTGGACTGTTTAGTCTGTCAATTTCTAAAATACGGACCTGTAAGGAATATACTGATTTCCTACTTCGTTCTTTGTCAACATTACCTGACATAAACAACAAGTAATCTGTGAGCCCCTGGTCATTAGAAATACCACCGCTCGTAACGGTAAAAAAATGTAGTCTCAAAAAGTCTTGCAGTGTGGAGTTGGTAAAACAATTCCCCGTGGTAAAGATGTGTGCTCTTTATTTTTCTTAGATATAGTGTACTTGTACATGAGATAATATCTCATGTGTACACTTTGTTCAATTACTATAATTATCTAAATTTATGTAAATTCTAAAACCGAAGGATTAACTCCCTCCATCGTAGTTTTGTCCTCGGCTATATTTGATGTTACTGATTATTCGGATTTCGTTTGGTTTTATGCATTTTATATATTTTTTGAAATTATGGATTTCATTTGTTTGGGTTCTAGTGCTGCTGATGAGGAGTAAATTTCCGAAATTGCCATACAGCTCATTAAAATTATTTCAGTTTGAGTTAACAGATGTGTTATGGTCTCATGTTCATTTACTCCATATGCTTTCGTAAAATATTAAAATGCATCACACAGTATGACAAGACTAAACAAAGCTTCTAACAAAATTTCAAGTTTGTATGATTTACCATTGCAGAGAAGAGCTTGACGAAAGTTGTGAAGGACGGACAGACGGAATGTTGAAAAATTTCGAAGTCGGTAAACAGGAAGTACTTTTCCGACAGGTCTAAAAATGCATTCCACAATATGGCATGGCTATAAAAGGGTTCTGACAAATTTCAAGTTTGTTTCATTTACCATTGTAGAGAAAAGCTTGACGAAATGTGGCAGACGGACGGACGGAATGGCTGAAAATTGACAAAGTCGGTAAACAGGAAGTATTATCCAAACAGGTCTGAAAATACCTCCCATAATATGGCATGACTATACAAAGCTTCTGACAAAATTTCAAATTTGTATCATTTTCCATTGCAGAAAAAGCTTGACGAAAGTTGTGACGGACGGAATGAAAGAGTAACGGAATGACAGAATGATAGACACTGGTAAAACAGTGTACCCACTCCTCCTTCGGAGCAGGGATATAATGAAGGGATATGTAGTAAATGCATATAAGACAATGAATATGAATTCACCACGGTCGCAAAAACGGCTTGGTTGAGCGTAAATATATATAAAGCTCCCTACATGTCATGAAGGTCTCAGAGTCATCTCTGCTATCGTTCATAACTTGATCTTGGCTACTATTTCGACTTTTGACAGACCATTTCTGAAATGACAGTTTAAATCAGAAAGCGGAAGACGCCTACTACCTCAACACACCCATTTTCTCCCTACTTAGGTAGATCATAAGATCAAGTCCATGTTATTTATCAGGGGTTCATCTGTTAATTGGGTGATGGTTGTATATTAATATACAACATTCCCTTGTACTTTACTCCAAATCCAATTATGAGAAAACAATGTTGTGTTTCAGGATCTGAGGGGGTAAAAAAGTAGATTTTACGGAAGCAAAGTAAATTATCAGCAATACAGCAGTAAAGACAGGGAATGGATATTTGGAAAGGAAAATCTGACTTTTACACCCGATGATGATAAAATAAAACATAATTATGTCAGATTCAAAAAGTCATAATAAATGAATTACCAGAATAACTAGATATTAAATATCGGTCTGCGCCATGACGTTGCTATTGATTCCGATCGTAAATAAAAAAAAAAGAAGGGAAACGGGGAATGTGTCAAAGAGACAACGACCCAAAGGGGAGTAATAACAACTCAAAGCCACCATAAGATCTTCAATGAACGGTGAGAAAACCCCAAACCCAACGACAGGTCGGAGTCGGCCCCTGAATAATGAGTAATCAAGTTCAGCGAAATAAACATCATCCTAGACTCCTTTAGACAGAAAGTAAACTAACTAGAAAAAAGACAAGACACACAAAGGCTTAGTAAAACATGGATTAACATCCTAACAATTTCAAAGCCAGCCAATCAAAATGAGAAATTTAAATATAACATGTATAACTGCATTAGAGCTATCTTATATATTTTTGACTGAAAGATAATAATTGCCTTAAATAATAAAAAATCTTTCTAAGAACGATTCATGGATTAAAAGTCGTAACACAACAAATGCAAATATACAATTCGAGTTAGAAGATAAATTAATTTCACCGAATCAGAACTGAACAATATAAGCTTAAATGTATTACGTATGCGATAAAAGTGACAACAAAAGTCAGAATCGATCAAAAGAAGAGACCAGTAAGGAACATCCGTATAACATTCGACTGAATCAGGGCAACACAATCCGACACAGAACATTTTTGGCAAGCCGTCATAATCCCGACTTGGAACGGGCATTTTATAAATAAAATGGTGGGTTAAACCAGGTTTATTGATGCATCAACCCCCCGCTTATATGACGACTAACTATAGCTTCTGTGTGCCCAGATTGTGTTAAATGTCAAAGCCATAATATTGTCAGGGCGCACTACACTATTTCAATACGCCAATGTTTGACAGACCTCGAAAATAGTACTATAAAAAATAGTGCCTTTTCATTTGTAGTGACTCCAGCCAATTGATACATATAATAATCAGCAAGATCATAGAATATATCTAGGTGAATGACGGAGAGCAAAGAACAGTTGAAAAAACATGATTAAGTTGCATAACAAGCTAGAACGGATCGAATGAAATACGACCAAATACCGAAAATTCTCTGTTGCGACTATGTACAAAATTAACCGGAACGTTTCAATTCAATTTTATTTTCTTATTTGACATACAGCATATGGTTTAAATGTATTTATTTTATCGTATTTTATCGAATGAAATAAATAACAAATTGAGACAGTAAGTTTTGTATCCCGTTTTAGATTTAACAAAAATGCAGCCCATACATTTACAGCTTCTCATAACTTTAATGTACTTTCATTGAAAGGAGGATTTTGATTTTAATTATTAAAATATTGCAAAAGTTTAGTCTTTTGATTTAACAGTGTGTCTTGTTTAAAACTCTTCCAGGATTAGGAATATACAAAGCACCTACAAAGACAAGAAAATACTCAATCATCTATAAAAGAACAGGAAAATTTGGAACAAACGTGAGCATTTGTTCTATTCTTGACTTAATGTTACCTTAACATATATCCAAAGCAGTCTGTGCCTTTAGCCACTAGCCCTACAGCCGAGACTAGTAAAATCAGTTTCGGGTTGGTAAAAATTTTAAGTCACTAGCCCGGTGGGCTAGTTAAAATTGTACCTAATTAACAAAGAAACTCTATAAGGGCTAGTGAAATTGAGTTCGGGCTAGTACAACAAGGGACCTTACTAGCCCCTTAGGGCTAGTGAATGAAAAAGTTTTTGGCACAGACTGCCAAAGACAAGAAAATACACAAAAATCTCACTACAATTCAATACAATGAGCTGACATAAATAGATAGAAGAAAGTTTGAAAAATGAAAAACAATTCTCGAGAAAAATAGACTATTGATTAGTAAAAGAATTTGTACGATTATTACAATTTTTCCAGATGTATATTTTTCTTTTTACATTGATGCGCTTATTGGCCTAGTAGGCGGGATCCTAAATGCTTTATGCCGATATATTTTCGTATTCGGGTAGTAGCAAGTACTGAAAATATTTGCCTCACGAGATCAATAAACGATTAAGAGATGATATGAACATTTAATGTCTCCATTGTTCCAATTTGAATGCTTTTGCTGAATTTAAACAACTATGACTTTGACAGGACGACGAGTTGCGCTGTGATAATCATATTTTTTTCCTTGTGAAGATCACTGGAGCTAAGGTTTGTTCAGCCTTCTAAAATTCAATTTTGTCACATTCGTAGCCTCTATTGTTGTTTACCTATTAAAGTTTACACCAATTAAGATTAAGAAATATTATTAATAGTAACGGATCGATAAATCCTTTGTTCTAACAAATAAAACAAATGAAACATAAAAGTTTTTGAAACATCTGAAAAATTACAATAAAAAATCGCGTTATACATACAGTAACATTAAAAACATCTTATAATTTTTTTTTTCAATTTTATTGTTTAAAAATGTTTGTACAATTAGTCATTGCATTAAAACGTACTTTTTGCAGAAAGAACAAAAATAGTATTGACCAGTTTATTTTAGGTGTCATTTGATAACGATATAAAATATTGATAAAAAATAAAATATATTTCTATTGAAGCTGAATGTAAATCAGTTTATGGATCCATTTCTCATCCATTTTAATTTATAATTTGTAGACTTCCAGTGGACAAAAAGATATTGTAATTCAGGAAATATTGTTACTATTCTGTCATTAAAATTAAAATCTGATAGTAAATGGGTATTTACAATTCACTTGGCAATATCCTAGTTAAAAAAACCTCTACAATACTAAGGAGATATTTTCTGCAATAAAAAGGTATTGTTTTCATTTGTTTTCAATGAAAAACCTGTCTTGTATCTGCTTCTTTCCTTAGCTAACAGAGATTCATTCGCTGTGTCTACCATATGTACAACAAAACTCTGATTTTTAAGCCCCTTACATCATTTTTTTCTGCAGGAAAAGATTGCTAGATATTGTATTAAAAAGTATATTCAACAAGTGGTGGGATGTATCATATGTGGAATCTCAAAAACTCGAAAGAAATTGTTAGAATATCTTTGTAAGAACTTTTGTCTGCACTTAAATCTTCTTTCAAGTCAGGACTCTGATATTTAGGACATTGGTCTTTCTGAAAAAGATAAGTCTTATTTTCATAAACAACTCACTTTTTCCATCAGAGAATGTCACCATTTTGGAATTGTTTAATAACAAAGTATTTGTCGAATATAGAGGAGACAATACCTATGCGGATTAATGCGCGCTTTATTGTTTATCGTGATATCATTTAGAAATCTTTTTATCTGCACGTAACTGTCTGCTCTAACTATAACTTCATAATACATGTACTATCAACAGTTCATACCACCATATAGCTAAAATATTGCTTAAGTTGGCGTTGGCGTTAAATAACCGTCAATCAATAAATAATTCGTGCCATATTTAGCCGATTTCTTCCTGTACTCACATGAAACAATGCCAATACAAATGCTAGTTCAGACAAGAGGCTCTCAAGAGCCTGTATCGCTCACCTGGACCATCGCTGACATAAATAAAAGGCATTTTCAATAGGAAAAACAAAACACAAAATTTTGCAGAATACTTTTTTTTCCCTAAAATTACAGTGTTGTTGTTTGGTTTCCATGGCAACCGAAAGCTCCACCATCCATTACAACCCATACCAGAACACCATTCAAAAAAATTTGGGCAGGGGTTCCCCTTATAATCATGGTAATACATGTCGCTGAAATTAAAACATTCAGACCTAAATTCAAATAAAAATAAAAAAATTGGGCTGAGGTTCTAATTGGACTAGTAGTTTCTTAGAAGAAGATCTTTGAATGTATATTCCATAGGGTCCAATGCTAAAACTATGCTCCTTGCTGGCGGCCATCTTGGATGAGGTACGGACCTGCCAGATACTCTTTTTCGAAGGGACCATCTTAGGGCCATTGTGACTAAGTTTGGTTATAATTAGACTGGTAGTTTCTGAGAAGAAGATCTTTGCATGTGTTTTCCATAGGGTCCAATGTTAAAACTGTTCCCACTGGCGGCCATCTTGGATGAGGTACAGACCTGACGGATACCTGTTTTAGAAGGGACCATCTAAGGACCATTGTGGCTTAGTTTAGTTTTAATTGGACTAGTAGTTTCTGAGAAGAAGATCTTTGAATGTCTTTCCCATAGGGTCCAATGTTAAAACTATGTTCCCCGCTGGCG
>MJUU01050127.1:69840-109257 GCA_002080025.1 Modiolus philippinarum
TGGACTGGTAGTTTCTGAGAAGAAGATCTTTGAATGTCTTTCCCATACGGTCTAACGTTAAAACTATGTTCCCCGCTGGGGGCCATCTTGGATGAGGTACGAACCTGCCGGATGCCTTTTTTGGATGGGACCATCTTAGGACCATTGTGACTAAGTTTGGTTATAATTGGACTGGTAGTTTCTGAGAAGAAGATCTTTGAATGTCTTTCCCATAGGGTCAAATGTTAAAACTAAGTTCCCCGCTGGCGGCCATCTTGGATGAGGTATGAACCTGCCAGATACCTTTTTTGGATGGGACCATCTTAGGACCATTGTGACTAAGTTTGGTTATAATTGGACTGGTGGTTTCCGAGAAGATCTTTGAATGTCTTTCCCATAGGGTCCAATGTTAAAACTATGTTCCCCGCTGGCGACCATCTTGGATTAGGTACGGACCTGCCGGATACTTTTTTGGATGGGATCATCTAAGGACCATTGTGACTAAGTTTGGTTATAATTGGACTGGTAGTTTCTGAAAAGAAGATCTTTGAATGTGTTTTCCCATAGGGTCCAATGTTAAAACTATGTTCCCCGCTGGCGGCCATCTTGGATTAGGTACGGACATGCCGGATACAATTTTTAAAGGGGACCACCCAAGGACTATTGTGACTAAGTTTGGTTCCAATTGGCCCCGCGGTTTCAGAGGAGAAGATCTTTGAATGAAAAGCTAACGACGGACGGACGGACGGACGGACGACGACGACGGACACCGGACGCCAAGTGATGGCAAAAGCTCACCCTGGCCTTTGGCCAAGTGAGCTAAAAAACGACAATAAAATAGCCAAGTCCTCTTATTTAATTTTTTGATATTTCATTGAACGGTTACGAATTTAAGGATAACCAACAAATATACTGAAAATGAACTTGAAATAAAAGACATCACTGATATATTACTAGGAAAAATGAAAGGATATGGAGTTAATGTACATGTGACAAAAACGCACACGATACATAGAAAACTCCAGTTTATCAAGGACAGGGCTTTTATTCCTGTCTTCATCTTGACGTCACCTGAGGGTCTTCAACTAGAGGTGAACAATATTCACCCCCTCAAGCGAGATCAAGAAGTTATATATATAGTATATTTACCAATAAACATGGATTATACCACGATAATAATATCTTTGGACATTCAAAAGAAAATGTTATGACAATCGTGATGATATGCACATTTCACAACAAATCTCTGTTGTCATGTCTGCAGTTTTTACATCCATTTCTTAACAGAGCGAAATAACTGTCTCAAAACCTTATACCTTCCATAGCAATTGTCACTGTAGAATTTTACTGTCGTCAAAATGATTTTACAAATCGTTACAGTATTTCTATTTAGAAAATAAAAGATGTAGTTTTTCTATGTAATTAATTAATGATGAACTTGCAAACACAGACTAGAACTCGATACAGCAATATCCATTGTCAGTTTCATGGGTGCCACAAATGGAGATATTATGCCTACCCTACGCCATTTTGGCTTCATCTGAACTACCGAATTCTTGTTTTTTAATTTTTATTGTAGATTTTAAAATTTTTATGCTTTTTTGCTTTGGTGTCGTTTTGCCGATGGATGCATTATCAGTATGTTATATAAATTATATAAATACGAACTTGACATATTAAAAATAAATAAAATCTCACGCGGTACAGTTGTGAAAAATCTCTTATGGCATATAGGTGCTATATTTTCAAAAAGGTGTATTTCTAATCTATTTTCATATCGATATGAAAACAGTTCCTCCAAAATACGTTGTAACTCTTCTTCTGATTTCTGTTTCTATTTGAAGAACACAAAACAGAATTGTATCATAATAGCAAAATTACTACATAAATCGGGCTTTAATTGCAAGTAACTACCTAACAATCGCCACTAATTGCCGTTGTGTCTGTATGGTATTTACAAAATGTTATATATGTTTAATTTGAACCCATATCATTGCTAAACATATCCGGTCCTTTCAAGGATAAAGGATTTAAAATGTATATCTGGAAGAAGTGTGCTTCTTTTTTTTGATAAATCAAACAAAATGTTAAAACATTACTTTTGTTTTTTTATGTCTGTTCTTTCAATCAGTTTTGTCAATGGATTGAAAATATTCAACTATTGAGGTCAATACTGATTGATTAAAGCAATCTGTGCTAAGGTTAAGTTTCTTGAAGTTTTGGATTTGGATTTTGGGTCGATGCTGCTGCTGAACTGGTAGTCTCCGAGAGTATCCATCAACCCGGAAGCCAGTACGTCGGTGCTGGCCCGAAACCGATTTTATTTGAAAATTTGCAATAACTACATTTAACTAGATTTCAAGAAAATTTTGCCCAAATCTAAGCAGTATGTCCCTCCGGCATACCTCTGTCCTTAGCTGATTTTGGTTTTCTATTTTAGATCCATTTGGTAATTTGTTCTCTCTGAACTTTTACACATACCTCGGTAAATGGATTTTCCATATGTTTTGATTTGATCTGCACTGAAGAGAAATAAGTTGTCGAAATGCCCATATGCAGAAAATCAATTAACAGTAACTTCGCTATTTTGTTATTGTTTGTTTTTACGTATAGTGCTAGCAATATATAAAAAACAAAAATGGTATGCAAAAAACAATGAAGGATACGCAGTAAATGTATATGAGACAAAGTTTCTACAACTTCATGGTAAAAATATGCTTTTATTGTTTTTCTACATCTTTAAGTCACAATGATGCCTTCAATAATGGACTTTGCTTATGACTTATAGTAAGTTCAAGACGGCCCTAGCATATATTGAGCAGAATTCATGGCTATATGTATAGCAACGCTGCATCCTTGTATATTTTACCTCATAGATAGGTGATCTTCAAAGTTCATTAAAATTGACTGGCAAATTGTTCTTACTATGTTGCCCGTCGAAAAACCTAAAAGAGACAATCACAACATATAAACAATTTCTTAAAAATTTTCTTATATTGTAAAGAATGTTCCTCTTTACACCCAGGTAGAAAATCTTACCAGTGTCTTATTTCCAATGTGAGTTTGGAGTCTAGCAATATAGGTAAATACAGCTGCGCTGGTAACCACTCCCATCATAACAGCAACTGTAGTGTAGATAATTCCTAAAATATATATATTTGTCTTTTTATTTAAGGTCTGTTGTCCTTTTTCAACAATAAACTTGTCGTCGTGTAGAATTTTACACTATACACTTGGCGGAAAGAGTGAGATAAACAATAATTGGATGTTATGAGGGGTTGGGGGTACTATAAAGCAAAGGATATGTATTCTTGTAAATATAATGAAGTTTATGCACATCTTTTTTGAAATATGCAAACTTAGAAGTACACACATACAAGTCATTACTTAATTCAATCCAAAATACAGATATATACATGATTGAAATGTGAATTTGGCAACGTCAAACATACAAAATACACATTACAGTAACATGAACACTTAAACTATTTATATTTACTCAATACATTAATTAATTTGTATATATGCTATAATATCTATGTCTTGTTTTCCAACAATTGCAGATTTCTATTCGTTTACCAAAACATAAGCATAACCCTATTATAAAACTATCTTGGGTTTTCTTTGATTATTTCTACTATTTTAAGTATTTATTCTTTTTTGCGTTTATATATAGAGACAAATATGTAAGTATGTCCATTTACATATATATATATATATATATGCCATGATTAATTCCGCAGAAAAAAACTCACCAATTATGTTATTCAACTTATCAAAAAGCTGGTATCATGTATAATTATTTAATATGTAAAAGGGCCCAATTACCATATCTGGTAAGCCGCTTACAAAAACTAAATGAAGAAGAAGAAGATAAACATTACAAAATTTGCACTCAAAATTGGTGATATTTTAGGTGAAGGAGAAGTTATGACTAGATGTACTCATTTTATGGCATTCCCTTTCTATCAGAGAAGATTAGACGCTTAAAGATCTTAGCGACAAGCTTAATGAATATAGCATACCTTTCTGTCACTTAGAGTATGACGGATGCTGTTAACAGAGCAGAAGATGCTTACCCTACCGGAGCACCTGATGTCACTCTCAGTTTCATGGGAGGTCACACTGCGAGTGCCTTGGTTTTGAATGTTTTGGTTTTTATTTCTGTGCTTTGTATCTGTCTAGCGTCATTGTTTTCTATGTCCTTGTTTTCGTCATGTCTTTGGACTTCGATTTTTGTAAATATCGCTCCTTTGTTCCTTCTGTATTCTACTGCAATTGCTTTAGCTTAGAAGCAATCGGAAACTTCAGCTTGATAGTGTGACGGTGCCACGCGTGGAGCGATCATGCTTATCATTCCGGAGCACCTGATGTAACCTCAGTTTTTATAGGGTACAAACTCCTAGTGCTTTAGTTTTGTGGCGTTTTCTGTTCATTTTAGTTTGTTTGTTATGTCTTTGTCATACTGTCTCAATTCGTGTTGCTGTGAATTGCCATGGTTTTGGATTTATGATTTTAGAATTTCCCCTTTTCTCGTTCTTGCTTCGATATTCGTTTGCCGATGTATTCTACAGACCTGCTCATCCAAAAGGTCAACATATGTGTTATGGTCTCATGTTCATTTGCTCCATATTCTTTCGTAAAATATGAAACATGAAATAATTATTCTCTGAGTGGGTATATTTTTATCGAAAAAACTTCAACACATCTATTCAATAAACTATAAGTATTAATAATTATTTTTATGATCATCAGTACCATCATATCCAAATATACAAATATACACTCCTGAGATTCAGAATTAATTTGCCAAATTAATTATTCTTGAACAGACTTTTGAAATGGGTTTGTTTGTTTTATTTAAATGTTTTATTTTGATCTTGCAGTTAAATGTATGTCCATCGATGGGTATTAAGTTTAAAATTTACTGTAATTCCAGTAGTAATTGTTTTATTGAAAAAAACACACAGTCTGGTGAAATTTTTAACTGTGTCTGAATAACGAAATGTGGAATGTCATTTACAACGAAATATGGAATGTCATTTCAACGGGATTTTGTCCCATCTACCAATACATCGTTCAAGTATAATGTAATTGAATTCTTTTAAATATTAAAAAAAGTTTGTTAAAATTCAAGTATCTCCTGCGTACAAAGCTCTGCTACAGCTGATTTAGACTTTTCACTTGTATCTGTTATCAAGTTACTTGTCCTAAACCCATTTGATTTACATCTTTCAATCATTGGTTTTCCATTTTTTATTCTATTTACACTGCAGAGATGTGAGTTGACGAAATTTTTATTTGCAGTAACCTAATTAACAATGACTTCGATATTTTGTAATATACACCTGTTTTTTTTTGTCGAAGGCAGCAAACTGAACCAAACAAACAAAACGAAAAAATATTAATGCTTTCGAATTTAAAAGAACCATTGTATATAACATTTTATCAACCTTTTCTATGTTTATATCAGCCTCCAGCCAGAACTCTTCTGCAAAAGTCATATCCGGTTAAAACGGATATATAAGAAGTTGACCTGGATATATAAAGCGATTTCCCCACATTTCAAAAGCAATAACTTTTTTCAAGTCTTCACATCAAAACGAACTGATAAAACTAGACAGCTTTTACGTTTGCTCCTTCCAATTAGATATTCAAAACAGAGTCATAATTATACAAAAAGATAAACTATACGTCAAAAAACCTCTTTTAATTAGCAGCTGTTGAGAAGTTTTTATATTAAATTTGATTCAGTAATTTCACATTAACAGGTTGGGGGAAAACCCCAATTGGGGTAAATACCCCAATTGATGTATAATATCCCAATTGGGGTATATGGTTATACCCCAATTGGGGTATCTGGTCAGTTTTATATAGATTATTTTTTCTCAATTCAATGGCGCGTATGGAAAAATTATACATGAGAAACTTCGTGATTGCTGTCATCAAATGACATATCGCTATCTACTTGATGATGCTGCATTTCACCAGCAGGGGAATTTTAAGGACGTAAAATCATATATTTGATTCTGTCATAATCAAAGATAATCGCAATTGTAACTGGGTATAATATTAAGGCAAGAGAAACGGGGAGTGTGTGAAAATATAATTTAGTTGGACTGAACTTTAGTTTGTAAAAATAAGCAAAGATATTGAAGTTTCAAACACCATTGTTACAGACTACTTTCAGAGTATTTTTGAGACATGGACAAAGAGAGAAAACTCTGAAAGAAATCAAATGACATGTTTATTTTAATATTTCTCCCTTCTTAATTTCTTTGATAATCAAAAATATTTACCTAAATCTATCACAGTTTGCATTATTCGAATGTACAAAGAATTTTCTTTTAGATAAGCAGCATAGAACGATAGCTAGCTCCTCGAATCTTATGTTATCTCTAAATCAGAGTCACTGGATTGTAAAATCATAAATTGATCTGCAGAAAATTTGCATTATTCTTTTGACAACAGAAGTATATCACCCGAAAGCTCTTACCCTATAGATTTATAATTATTATGTATGATGATGCGCCATTCAATCCCAAAAATATAATTAACAAATAACTGGTAATATACCCCAATTGGGGTATAACCATATACCCTAATTTGGATATTATACCTCAATTGGGGTATATACCCCAATTGGGGTTTTCCCCCAACCTGATTAACTTGGAAAAACTAACATATTAACAAAACAACTGCCAATATATTATCTGCAAAAATTAAAAAAAAACCTGATCTTGATTTCATCTTTGAATGTTTTTGTTTCACGAAAAAAAAAGAAAAAAAGTGATAAAAATATAGATACTAACATTTGATTAAGAAATAATTTACAGAAACTCCAGTTTATCAATGTTATACTACGAATTGGTTATTTATGTCCGATTATTATTACCCTATTGTTATGGATTGGTAAAAAACGCCATAAATGGCAAACCCAGTGTAAACCAATGATAAAAGGTCTCTGTGAATTATTTCGATTAAAATAGGACAATTTAATATATTCATTATTTTAACCATATTTGGCTTTTCCAATATATAAATCTATCAATTACGTCACAAAAAAAAAAAAAAACAACGTGACATTACATCAGAATCTTGTCTTATACGGTTGGTGTAAGTAGAAAAAGTCATTCCGTGTGGTGTGCTTCTCATATGTTTATCACTTTTTCAAATCTAGTGGTCTCAAAACGTTTTAAACACATCATACATGTAACAGAACTTTGAATATAAATTTAAAACTCTTATGTATAAACTGAATAAAACAAAGTTACCAACGTGAACTGTCTAACCACTCACAAAAATAAATTACTAAGTAAGAACTACTTACTTAATTTAAGTAATGTTTTAAGTAATACACTACTTAGAATTACTGATAATTACTTAGATTTACTAGTTTTCTTGCCAATTACTTAAATTTTTACTAAGTAATTATAAAATTACTGCTTTTAATCATTTTAAATACTAATTTTTTACTTAGAACATTTTAAGTAATTTTCATAACACATTCTAAGTAAATTGAGTACTTATGCATTCCTACGTTGATAATTGTTTAAATTATTAGCAAATGAAATACTTATTTTTAACAGAATGCCCTTAGTACCGTAAGGGTAACAGACACCATTAAAAAAGTTTAAAAAGTAGAAGTTATGCTAATTCAAAACGCTCAATCTAATTAAATTATATTTCCCTACTCCCCTTTTTTGTCATGTTTTTGTCCCGTAGCCGGGAGATCAAAATACTGTTTTCTGCTCAAGTTTAGTACAATTCATCTCACGTAAATAATGCTACTAATATAAAAAATTACAAATTGGGATTTGTTTATTGTCTGATCACAGTCATGCTGCTAAGGAGACCCTGATTTCGTGATATTCTAGTTAAGCACTAACGGATCCAAACTCTGGAAAAAACGGGTTCCAGGCCTTTTTACCGAATTTTGTCTGGTTTGCCTAAATATTGCACGATATCTAATTTTTTTTTTCAAGGAAAAGGGGGTTCCAACCCCGGACCCCCCCTTTTGGGTCCGCCGATGAGTTTTCCTTAATAAGATTGATTTAAAATTCTTTTATTTTTTTCAAGCATGCTATTCCAGTTTACGAAATGTTCATGATGGCAACAATTAATAAACAATGTGGAATTTGGAGGCAAATTTTGCTTTAAATAAATAATTTTGGTATGTGCTGCAGTTGAATCAAAATTATCTGCAAAAATTCGTGTCTTCGCTTTATTAAAATGAAAAAAGATATGCTCCTGCTGCATCTATGAAATATACATGAATACACATTAATAATTGGGATTGGGATTTTTTTTCTAATACTTGTAAGGAATAAACACGAAGTAACATGAATAAAAAAATTACTTTGACTTTATTCCGCTTACTTATCAAAGAGATCAAAATAAACAATAAATCAACATTGATTTTTTACTATAGCTATAAGGATAAATTGGAAAAATCATGAAATGGATTGGACTTAAAATACTGAGACCACTTGATCAGATATGTTTACTACCAAAAACACCTCCCAAAATATTGAAGAAAAATTATGTCTGTCTTGTTATAATGGAAAAGTCATTTAAATTACAAAAGATACAATAATTTATATTAAGAGAAAACATTTTTTTAAAGGGTCAGCAGTTGTTAGGTGAAAATTATGTCTGATCTCAAAATAATTGTTTATTTCAATTATATCTAATTAACACTATGTTATACATATGTACTAGGTAATTGATGAAGATAAATTTACAACACATGTTGTTTATATAATAGCCAGGAAGTGAAGTCATCCTTATCAGATCAGCAGTCTGTGAATGTGTACATTTTGTAATAAGGTCAATTCCAATATGTGTGATGTGTACATGGTATAGGGATTTTAATTCAGTATAATTGCATGTTTAATTTATAATTCTTATATTTTTGTCTGGATATTTCAATAGTGTTTTTGTCTTCATGGAAAAAAGACGGAAGTTTTTATGATAATTAATTAACTCAAATAGATGGGACTATATTCTATTCATTTAAAAAAGAAGGCGGCATTTTCTGACACACTTAATATGAATCGGATGTATTTGGTGGCGGCACACAGTTGAAGACATCAGATAATGAAGACATCAGATAAGTATATTTTTCGCCTAGCTTCAAAAGACATTTTTGCTAATTTAATATGCTATAATTAATGATTGTGATCTTTAATAAAGTGTTAAATCTACAAATAATATGATAACTATAAGGAGTTTACAATATCTTGACATGTCTTATTAGTATTTCATTAGTTATTACAAAGAACTGATTCTTTGTGGTTAATTTTGTTTCTTACAGAGGCCGGAATATTGAGTTTAGTGTGTGACCAGATAGTAAGGGATTAAACTTTATAATTTTTTATTTGTGGATTACATTCAGAAGTTGAAATACTACAGATTATGTGCATACATCCAAGAAGGGCTGTTCTGTATTGCGTCTGAAAACTGAAGATGGATTGGACATTGTTGGATGGATTCATACTTTTTTGTATTGTATTATGCATGCTTATTTACACGTTCATTTTTTTTTAAATTGCATGAATATATTGACAAACGTACGAATCAATTTAAAAGCTTGGTTATGCATGTTCATTGTTGTACCTTAACACTGAGTTAATGGTTAGCAAAAATTTCGATATTCAATTTGTTCGAAAATTTTGTAATTAATTTTGATTTCCGACTAAACTGCGAGTCATGCCAGTCAAATTAAATTTGTTCAAAAGAAAATTTTAGCCAACGGGCATGTCATTGTCTCAATATCTTACATGGGGTTGAAGTTAAGTAAGGGATTGGTGTTAAATAAACTTAATGTAATTGTAGCGCATCATCATGGAAAAGGTTTGGTGCAAGAACGACTGAATACATAGCCTGTGAACATGATAATGGAAAAAAATGTCCTCAAGGACCAAACAAATGTTGATGCATGTGGACTGATGGGAATGTCATTTGTGCATGTTTTGGTTGCATGGAACAAATCTAAGTTCAAGATTACATATCCTAAAATATTATAGCATTCATTTTGTTCCCTATAATGGGAAAAATATGAAGTTGGTCATTTTTGGCCCATGAATTGACTGTTAAAAATATGCTGTAGGGTTAAACAAAACCACTAGTGATAGCTTTACTTGAAATTATTCACCTACTAGTAATCATTTTACCTGGACATGTTGGAATTATTCATCTACTAGTACATGTGTACTTGTTTTACTTGGAATCATTTTACTATGAGTAATTCTTATACTTGGAATTACCTAGTTACTTGTAATTATTTTACTTGCAAATATGCACAACTAGTACTTGTTTTACCATGTTTACTATGAATTATTGATCTACAAGTAATTGTTTTACCAAGAATTACTTATCTTCCAGTAATTCTTGTACTAGGAATTTCTTAATTGCTGGTAATTTTTTTACTTGCAATTACTTAGTTGCTGGTAATTATTTTACTTCCAATTACTTGGAATTATTGATTCTACAAGTAATTATTTTAACGAGAATTGCTTATTTTCTAGTAATTCTTTTACTAGGAATTACTAAGTTGCTGGTAATTATTTTACTTATCTACTAACACTTGTTTTACTTGCAATTACTTATACACTAGTAATAGTTTTACTTGGCATTACTTGTTTCTGAGTAATTTTTTACTTAGGATTACTTATATATAAGTAAATGTATTATTTGAAATTACTTATTTTCAAGTAATTGTGTTAGATTTTCATTACTCATATTTAAGTAATTCATTTACTTAATTGATTCAAGTAATATATTACTAAGTAAGATAAATACTTAGTCATTAATTACTTACTATTACTAAGTATTACTAGCAATTACTTGCCAGACTGACAACTCAAATTACTAGAAGAAATACTTATTATAATTAAAAAAAATCTTAAATTAAGTAATACTTAGTAATATTTTTTTAAGAGTAAACATTATTATCTCACGTATTGAATTTGAATGCATCTATTAAGGAAGATCGGTAGTCTTCCGCCACTCTGGAATTGTTATTTATACTGTTGTGGTATTATCTGCTTTTTAAATATGCAAATATTTTTATTTGAAATGCATCAATAAATATTATATCAGTGACACAAAAGGCAAAGAATCTACATTGACTTAATTTTATATGTATTTATCTAATTGGATGATGTTTAGTAATTTCATAATTAAATAGTTTGGAAGAGGATATTTGAAAAAGGGAGATAATCTGATGAAAATATTTTACATAAATATCACTATGAAAATTCACATTTTTCAAATTATTTGGAAAACAAAGTCGGTGACCCCCATTTTTCTTTATGTTTTTTGAAAGTATGTTCAAAGGGCTAACATGTAAGTAAAGTAGAAAGAAATCTATGGAATAGTTTAAAAAGAAAACAACCAAATACATGTTTTTCCCTATATATTCATTAGAAATCTTTGATTATTTTGATATCAGTAATTTTAAAAACAAGCACGGTGACCCCCTTTTTTATTTTTTAATTTCAATGCTAATATAATAAGGAAACTTTCCTGAGAAAATAAAGAAAATCTATGGAAAAAAAAAATTTGGACTACCCATCTACCTTAAATGACCATTAACAATATACAGAATGAAGAAGTATACAAGACGTGCACTAAGTGCTGAATGTTTGAAATGTGAAGACTGTACGGACCCAAGCGCCTTAAATATTGCTGAAAAATGTCTTGTAAATCTCTTTTTAATTACCTTCAACTGTTGCACTTAATTCCTTGACTGATTGCTGTGAAGCTACTACATTTAGTGTTGTGTTGTATTCTGCAAAATAAGATTTAGCACCAGTTTAGGAATTGTTATTTGGATTGATTGATTGAGTATTGTTAAACGTCTACTCAAAAATATTTCAGGTATATCTAGCCGAGAACAAGTTTGTAAATAAATAATTTCTTTGGGGTATCGAAAGGGTCAAGGGACGGGAAATTCTTACTACCACTGGAAAAGTATGATGAAATCGAAAGTAGTGGGGAATTTTGCCTTGTAGCCGATCACCTATTCACACATAAAAAAAACAGCTTGCTACACAGGTTCTTTAACGTGCAGGAAGCATGACTTTTCTTCCAACACGTGGACCTTAGTTTACATCGCATCCGAAAGATGGGTTGCGTATTTATTCATCCCACACTGCCACGGACATCCAGTGTTAGAGGGGTTGTACCTTGCAGCCTGGAATACTGGATCCTTTTTCGATAATCCGAAATCCCCCCGGGTCAGCGCCTTTAGGAGGGGTCCTACCCTACAAGCCGGAGATATTCCGATTTCTATAGCCCGGGGTTCCTTCGGGGGGAATTGTGATTTGGAAACCGAGTTCTAANTATGTCGATTTTTGACCCTTTCTGAGATATAGATTTATTAGTCGTCAAAATTTTCTTTACACTAGTAAATGATGAATTTTATCACAAGCTTTGTATGACCATGCCATATTGTAAGATGCATTTTCAATCTTGTGAAGAATATTAGAGGCTGAAGTTTAGGACAGGAATATAACTATTGAGTAGGGGCTCACAGGTGTCCTGTTAAATAGAAACCAAAAATACTGCAACAAAAAGGCACACTAATAGTCAAAAGTCATAGACATTCAAATGTTTAGTTGACCAGGAACTTTTATCGGAATGTGAATATTTAATGTCAAAACATAATTACGTTGATGCCCCATGTTTAAGGTATATGTATATATATTGGGTTTTATTCGTATGCTTACTTAACTATAGGGAAACGGGACAGATAAAGGGGAGGTTTGGGTACCCATAAACCGGTTAAACCCCACCGCTGGCTTTTGCTAGTGCCGGTACCAAGTCCAGCTGTCCCGAATTCCTATCGTTGTTTACGTTTGTCTTTTATCTAATTTGTGTTTTTCTTTTTTTTTCATTTCTAATGTATCTTTTGAAATCTTTGTTTTATTTAGATTGGAAAATTGTGGAATATTTTCTAATATCTGCTGAAGTGACCCATACCATGAGCACCTGTTTTCGGTATGCAGACTCCGAGAATGCTTGTAAGCATCTTGTAGTAAAGGAAAAGATTCTGAATTTTCCAATCTCAGCCAGTAACTGATAATACTTTAAACAATGTCAAAGTAGAGAGGAAAGCGGCCGAGTTATGATGAGACAGCAAAATTAGTTGTCTTTATGTGTACCCCTTGAACTTCTCACATATGGAACTGGGGTATATTCTGTCCAAAGTTAAAGTTCCGTTTCTAAATTTGGCTGTGAGAGGGTTAAATCAGCTCTATTTTTCACTTCCATTAAGAAGAATAGTTTCTATGGTATGATCAAAGACATGTAGGCTAGTTTTAATGCCAGGATTAAGATATAAAAAATCTTGTTGTAATTTGAAATATGCTTAAAGGCTTTTTTTATATAATACATAAGCACATCTTATTTGCACCCTGATTATTAGTTGACAAATTTCATTTTACATTAACTGACCTTGACGAATTTCCAGTGTCCTGCAATATTCCATTTCGATCCTTGGGGCTACAAAATTTAACATGAACGTTACACAGAAAATAAATTAGCACTTGCAATAAAACTAAAATCTCGTATAATTGTTGATTTTAGAAGTTACTAGTATTAAATTTCACGATTTGTTGTATAAAGCGGGGTATTAACTATCTCGAAACATGTCACGAGATATACAGAATATTTTTGCGAGTTTTTATTTTTGTGTTTTCAAACTTTGCGAAAAAAAAAAAGAAAATTAGAACCCCACGAAAATAAGCCAGTATGTCATGTATTACACAATCTTTAATGATATACTATAGGCGGGTCATTGCAATAAATACCAGTATGCTGATTTATCAAATATACGACAAAGAGATAATTTAAATTTATAATTAATATAGAAGGAAACCAGAGGCTCAGACACTGAGCCTGAATCGCTCACCTGACAAAATGCTCGGAGCAGGGGATGAAACTGGTGATTATCCTATAGGATCCTGTATTAAATTATGTTCTGTGCATATGACAAAAAAGATGTTTTCTTATAGGGACCCATTTTAATTGACGTTCTGTGTTTGGAGCCATTTCTTTTGTGGAATCTGAATAAAATAAGCATTCTTTGTAAAGGACCTTCCGTACATCATTTCAGTACAGTTTAGTTAAATTTGCTTCAATAGTCAGAGCAGATGTTGAAAACGATATTTTTTCCATAGGGTCCAATGTTTTAACTAAGATCCACCCTGGCGGCCATGTTTTTAGCGAAATTATCGGAACCAAAAATGCAATGTTTGTAAAGGGCCTTCCATCCAACGTTTCAGTAGTTTAGTTAAATTTGTCTCAATAGTTTCCTAGCAGATGTTGAAAATGATGTTTTTCGCATAGGGTCCAATGTTAAATCAAGATTCGCACTGACGGCCATGTTATTTATCGAATCGGAATGAAATAAGCAATTTTTGTGCAAGACCTTCCATACATTATTCATGTAAAGTGTAGTTAAATTTGCTCCTGACCAGTGATTTCAGAGGAGAAGATGAAAATGTGAACTTTCCATACAGCCAATGTTAAAACTATCTTCCGAGCTGGCGGCCATGTTTTTTTGTCGAGTCAAAACGAAATGTGCCATCTTTGTACAGGACAGTTTAGTCAAATTTGCTTCAATAGTATCAGAGCAGATGCTTAGGGTCCAATGTTAAAACTTGGATCCGCACTGGCAGCCATGTTTTTGTATTGCATTGTAACGGTATATGCAAATTTAGTGAAAGACCTTCCATGCATCATTCCTGTAAAGTTTGGTTGAATTTACTTCAGTGGTTTCCGAGGAGAAGACGAAAATGTGAATTTCCCATAGGGTCCAATGTTAAAGTATGTTCCGTGCTGGCGGCCATATTTTTTGTCGAATCGGAACGAAATGTGCAATCATTGTAAAGGACCTACCATGCATCATTTCAGTACAGTTTAGTTAAATTTGCTTCAAAAGTTTCAAAGCAATTGTTTTCACTTAGAGCCCAATGTTAAAACTAAGATCCGCACTGGCGGCCATATTTTTAATCGAAACGGAACAAAATGTGCAATCTTTGTGAAGGACCTTCCATACACTATTCCTGTAAAGTTTAGTTGAATTTGCTTCAGCGGTTTCAGAGGAGAAGATGAAAATGTGAATTTCCCATAGGGTCAATGTTAAACTATGTTCTGTGCTGGCGGCCATGGTTTTGTCGAATCGGAATAAAATGGGCATACTTTGTACAGAACCTTCCATACATCATTTCAGTACAGTTTAGTTAAATTTGCTTCAATAGTTTCAGAGCAAATGTTGAAAATGATGCTTTTCCCATAGGGTCCAATACTAAATCAAGATTTGCGCTGGCGGCCATGTTTTTCATTGAATCAGAACGAAATGCGCAAATTTTATAACAGACCTTCCATACATCATTCCTGTAAAGTTTAGTTGAATTTGCTTCAGTGGTTCAAGAGGGAAAGATGAAAATGTGAATTTCACACAGGGTCAATGTTAAACTGTGTTATGTGCTGGTGGCCATGTTTTTTGTCGAATCGTAACAAAATGTGCAATCTTTGTACAGGACCTTCCATGCATCATTTCAGTACAGTTTAGTTAAATTTGCTTCAATAGTTTCAAAGGAGATGTTGAAAATGATGTTTTCCCATATGATCCAATGTTGAAACTATGATCTGCACTGGCGGCCATGTTTTTACCGAATAGGTACGAAATGTGCAATCTTTGTGAAGGACCTTCCATGCATCATTCCTAATTTGCTCCAGCGGTTTTATAGGAGAAGATGAAAATGTGAAAAGTAAACACCGGACGACGGACGACAGACGTCGGACGCAAAGTGATAGCAATAGCTCACACTGACCCTTTAGGTCAGGTGAGCTAAAAAATTATCTCGACTATTTAAATAGAAACGCTGAGATAAACACATACATGATTATACCTTTTCAGCTATAAACTGATACAGGAACTTTCTTGCGAGTGCTTTGTTGCTTAGATTGATTGATTGATTAAACGTCCAGTGTGCAGTATTTCAGCTATATCAGGACTATAACAAGTTAATCAAATAAAAGATGATAAATAATTGCAGAACAACTGGCGTCAACTTGATGATCGTAACTGCAGTTACCATCATCCCAACATGGCGGACGACAATTCGGTTTAATTTTATAAAGCCAATTTCCCCCATGAACAGTTCATTATTATAATTGTTTTATGTCAAGTAAAATGTTTTTGACCCAACCTTTGGGAAAATATGTTTGCAGTGTGGAGTCCGTAAAAAAGATTCCCCGTGAGAGAGATGTATGCTCTATATACATTACAGTTATGGTGTACTTGTTTTTGAGAGAATTTCTCATATGAATGCACTATCATTCTTTCAAATTTTGGCTTTTTAATTTATTTGTAATTCAAAATTGTTCTTCTTGACCACCTGTTTATTGTGCCCACGTCTCATGATTTTATTATGCAAAGTTTTTTTTTTACAATTGGCTCGATGAGTGCCCTGTGGTTGTTTAAATGTTGTGATCGTCCTCTACTAGTCTTTTTGTCGGGAAATTGATGACAGCGATTGTAAGAACACTTTGCCAGTTAAGTTTATGTTTGTTGACGATCCCGCATCCATGAATCAAAGGAGAAAAAGACATGGATGTAGCGTTGCTCAGCAATTAGCAATGAATACCGCTCAAACCGGTGCAAGGGGGCCGTCTTGAACTTGCTATGAGGTATGAGTAATGCCCATTGTTGAAGGTCGCATGGTGACTTCAAGATGAAGAACAACAATAAAGTTGTTCCATTGCTGTGTTTTACCATGTTTTTGTAGAGATTTTGTCTCGTTTGCATTTACTCCATATCCCTTCATTGTTAATTGCATGAAACGAAAATTTGACAAGGTAAGAGAAAATCGGGATACAAAAAAACTCAATGATGATCGTAACTTTATCAACTGATGATCGTAACTCACACTAGTTCCAAAAGATGGATGATCGTAACTCAAAACTTTGAGACGTATTACTCTGCATTAAACGCAAAAACAAGAGCAATACAGTTGATGATTATGGCGTAAATGTATACTAGACGGAGCCTTATCCACTGATAAAAGGTATTACTTATTAAAACAAAAAAGCAAAAAGTCGAGTAAATCGTCGACCTGTTGTCTGTTTAGTTTGGGTAAGATTTTGGGAGCACAGGACGACGATTAGCGATCGAAGTAGGAGTAGGTAAACACAAAACGTCCTTTGTTTTCACCTTATTTGTCTTTTTGTCTCATGGACTTCGGCTTTTGACAACACTGTTCGGTAATTTTGTTATTACTCCCATATATAAAATAATTCAGAAAATTACTTTTCAATAGGATCCCTGTAAATTAAAATCAGCGAAATGTATAGTAAAAATACGATAAGCACTTTCAAAAACGAAAAGGTTTCGTAAGACCCATGAAATCATTCGAAATATTATATGAAAGCCGGGATACTCAAGAACCACATGTGACTGGACAGCCTACCTGCGTTGTAGTAGGTAGTAGATTTAAATAAATCGCCTGGGCTAACGGATGGATTCTTTAGCTCACTCGGTTAGGCGGCTGGCTGGATTGCTAGAGGTCCCGGCTCGACTCGGAGGTGACCTTGTCAATTTTGTTAGGAGTTTCATGCTCTCCGGTAACAAACGCATCGGTATCTTACGTTTCCAAAGATTTCTAGATTACGATGAAGATTTTTAGAATAAGGCAGAAGCATTTATCTTTCTAGTGAAATATATTTGGAACAACTGAATCGACCTTACTGCTCAACATGATATACCACTACAAATGCCGAAAAGACAGGAATTAGAATTAAACACATTTAGGTCGATGCCACTGCTAGTAGACTGTTAGTCCCCGAGGGTATTCACCAGCCCAGTAGTCAGTACTTCGGTGCTGACCCGAAAGCCGATTATTTTTGGAACCTAACAATATCTAAATATTTGTAAATTTTATTGAAAACTAAGGAGTATCTCCCTCACGCAAAGCTCTGGCCTTAGCTGATTTTTGCTTTGCGTTTAGATCATATTGGTTATTTTTCCTCTATCAGTTTTTAAACTTCTTTGTGTTTATGGTCTTCCAAACGTTTAGATTTTATCTGCAGTGATGAGACATAAGTTGTCGAAATGCGCATATGCAGAAAGTAAATTCACAGTAACTTCGGTATTTAGTTATTTGTTACCACTGGGTCGATGCCACTGCTGGTGGACTGTTAGTCCCCGAGGGTATTCACCAGCCAAGTAGTCAGTACTTCGGTGCTGACCCGAAAGCCGATTATTTTTGGAACCTAACAATATCTAGATTTTTGTTAATTTTATTGAAAACTAAGGAGTATCTCCCTCACGCAAAGCTCTGTCCTTAGCTGATTTTGGCTTTACGTTTAGATCATATTGGTTATTTGTTCTCTATCAGTTTTTAAACTTCTTTGAGTTAATGGTCTTCCAAACGTTTAGATTTTATCTGCACTGATGAGACATAAGTTGTCGAAATGCGCATATGCAGAAAGTAAATTCACAGTAACTTCGGTATTTAGTTATTTATAAAATGATTTTCTGAATTCTTTAATTTTGTATTTCCGGTAGGATATATTTTGATCTAGCGTTGATTTCCATGTTCATTTATTTGAGTGAGACTCTAGCTGGGGTCATTGATGTGTTGTTTTTCAAGTGATCCGTCCACTGTTACGAGCTTGCAATTTCATGCATGGCGTCGTATTACGAAGAACAACTTTGCCCTTTCAGGAGTTAGCAAGGAATCTTCCGAACGTTTCATAATGGGGCATCCAAAATGTGTAGATCAATGTATAGCATCATGAGCATATCAATTTAGGAGCATATGGGAGACCAGTCATTGATTTAGCCTTTATTAATTCAACAAAAATCGACATTTCGCCACGGCAAGGATATTTATACAGCGGTACCTCAAATATCCAAGCCCTATACTTTTTAACATATCTTTAAACGATATGTTTTTCTATGTTAAAACACTGTTCGTTATACTTATGCAGATGATTATATTCTGTTAAGATCTCATAAATCTCTTAATGTTATAATTAAATATTTACAGGAAGATGGTAAGTCATTAATTAACTGGTTTTATAAAATACATGCTAGGCTTAAAAAATTCCAGGCGATATCTCTTGGTAAAAACTTATAGTAAAAATAAGTAGTATTTATGTAAATGGTATTTCTGTTCCATGTTTAGCTGAAGTATAACAAGGGATCTATGAGCCCCTACTCACTAGTAATACCCCCGCTCTCAACTTCCAGCATCTAATAACCTGACTTAATTGGTAAACAAAACGTAGCACCCCACAAGTCTTCAAAGCGCCCCACAATATGGAATGACAATACATAGCTTTTTACAAAATTTCTAGTTTGTTTTATCTACCATTGCAGAGAAAAGCTAGACAAAAGTTGGGACGGACGGACAGAAAGTTGAAAAATTATCTAAGTCGGTAAACAGGAAGTATTATCCCCATAGGTCTGAAAATGCATAACACAATGTGGCATGTCTATACAAAGCTTCTGACAAAATTTCAAATTTGTATCATTTACCATTGTAGAGAAAAGCTTGACGAAAGTTGTGACGGACGGAGAAAAACATGCACCCCCTCCCTCGGAGAGGGGGTGTAAATACTTGGTGCCTCGATAGATTTGTTTTTCTTATAACAAGACCCAGCACCTGAGTCGGTTTTCAGTAGATCTGGCTACGCTACAGAGCTGCCGGGCGCGTCCCCCAGTGGTTGATAGAATGCCCCGCTATGCGAGGTAGTTGGTTCATAATACAGAGAGCCTGAACGCGAACCATTGTAGCCAAACTGTGTGGAGATTGCCAGGCCCCATGCAGTATTAAGACGCCTTCTATATATTTCTTGTTCAAGAGCAGACTCACTAGGGTTGTGTAGAAGGCTAAATGTCCTGCCCCTACCCATTTCTCCTTTTTTCCAATGGCAAAACTCGTTGCCTCAGTTGTCCTCTCCGCATTTATTACCTCCATCTTTTACATACTAGTGATAATGTTTTGAATTGATTAACATGTTCTCGTCCTGATAAGTTGAAATATTGCTGACCGGAAGTATAACTCTAACTTATCAATCAATACTATTATACGTTGTAAACAAACTTAATAAATTGATATTTTATTTATTTTTTACAGTACCTTTACTTTGTGCTTAGTTGAAAAAATTCTTGATTCAAGCTGCCTTGAATAAATAACTAATACCGAAGTTACTGTTAATAATTCTCCTGTAAACTTTCGAGGAAGTGAACGGAAAATATGCATCAAAAGTACCCTAATCGCACAAATGTTGGAAAATTGGGTTTACTGCTAATATTTTTCCACATGTTTGAAAATTAAACTATTTATTGCAAGTGTTCAGTCAGACATTAAACTATTTCAGTCAATTTTAAATTAGAGTTTTCTGACAGTTTGTTCATTTAATGACAATATTTTAAATTTTTTTTCTCAAAATGGTAGAAGCAAAATAAAACATCAGGCTTATTTCCAAGGGATAACATTATGTTTAACCCTTTTTCCATGAGCGGCGTGAATCAGATGTGGATTCTTAAAAAATTCCAAAGATCTCCTTGAACAGCTCTCCTCAAAGAGTCTCGCATACTGCAATAGCATTCAAACTTTTGATTTTTCTACCCTTTATACAACTCTTCCCCATAATAAACTTAAAACAGTGATTATCAATGTTTCTGTACCAAAAACGGAGAATGCAGGTATTTCAATCTGGTTATAGGAAAAGATAAAACATATTTTGTTAAGAACCACACTGAGTCAAACAAGAAATACAGTGAAAATGACGTGATTAAGATGCTTGAATTTTTGATCGATAACATATTGTTGAATGTGGAGGCCGCGTTTTTTCAATAGACAATAGGGATTCCTATGGGAACAAATTGTGCGCCACTTTTAGCTGACCTTTTCCTGTTTTCGTATGACGCAAAGTTTTTACAAGGGCTGATACAACAGAAACAAAAATAACTAGCCCAGACTTTTAATTTCAGCTTCAGATATATAGGCGATTTACTTTCTTTTAAATAGCCGAAGATTTAAAGAATATTTACATCGCATCTACCCAAGTGAACTAGAAATTAAAGAGACAACCTTTACACCAAGTTCTGCTTCATACGTTGACCTTTTATTATACATTGACGAACATGGACGTCTTAAATCTAGATTGTATGTCAAACGTGATGATTTTGAGATCTAATTGTGAACTTTCCCTTTCTCTGCAGCAATATACCATACATCCCCAGCATATGGAGTATATATTTCACAAAAGCACTGTCACAAAAACTGTTGAGTCAGGGATATGTTCGGCCGTTGTTACTTTCGTCCTTCAGAAATTCTATGGCCGTCACCACGACATCATAGATAGATATACAATGCCAGTGTCACAAATGAAAACTGACATTTTCAGCTAGATTGACGTCTTCCCGGATTTGACATTGTCGGTTTTGACTTTACCCTGGATTGACCCACTGACAGTGTGACGGGTGCTGTATACAGAGCAGGACATGCTTACCCTTCCGGAGCACCTGATGTCACTCTGTATTTTTTGTTTTGTTTTTTGTTTTCTTAGAGTTCACACTGTTAGTGCTTTAGTTTTTGTGTTGTATATGTAATGTTCGTGTGTTTTGTGGACATGTGGTGTCTTTGGTCTTCCGTCTTCTGGTGTTCTTGCTTTTACTGTGTCTCTGGACTTTGATTATGTAATCTTGTGCTTTGTTCCTTCGGTATTCTACTGCCGTTGTTTTTTTATAATAAGAAAATGGTGCATTTTTGTACTTATATTTTCCAAATTCTATGAGTTTCCGTTCATTACTTTATTTGATGCAGAGAGTTTGTTGACCATCGATTCTAAAACTTGTGGATCGTACTAGATCTTAGAGCACGCTTAAGCTTTTTGTTTTTGTTCCATGAAATATACTCACCGACGATATGTATTGGCTGGGCCATCTAAGTGATAAATAATAAACAGGATAACAACAAAAATTAGGATTGCGAGTGAGGAAAATGTATTAATGTAGTTTGTGAATGATCTTTATTTCATTACGACAACAAAATACCGTGTGAACTAGCTCTTTATCATCTCATAGATTAAGATAAATATAGTCTGTTCATGACAACAGATGCAAATAAAAACTCTTCTGGAATGAATATTACAATTTCAAACCCTCCTTTTTCACATTGTTGAAACGACGGTAGTAGAATACCGAAGGAACAAGGGAAGCGATAACCACAAAAATCGAAGTCCAAAGACATGGCAAAAATGGCAACAGAGAGAGAAAAAAAAAGACAAAACAAGGAAGTTAGACAGCTACAAGGCACGTAAATAAAATGACGACATTAAAAACTAAAGTAACAGGTGCAATTTGGATACTCCAACGATATATTTAGGAAGGATGCAAAGGAATTATATATTCTCAATCGTGTAGGCATATTTAAGCGTGATTGGGAAACTAACCGTTTTTGCACTGGAAGGAGATTCTACCTGCTTCCTCAGAACACCTATCGAGAAGAAAAATCACTCGTATGAAAAGGCTAAGACGTGTGGTCAGCAAATAAACAGTGTTAATTACTTAGTTTTAGTCAAAAGCAACACCGTCCATTAAACATGTACGCTTAAGACTGACAATACTATCAAATACATTTAAGTTAAATACATGAATTTTCAATTCAAAATTAGACCTGCTTTTAGAGAGTTATATTTATTTTAGTGTATCTATCTCGTGACATATCGGTTATCTTATGTATAATCAAATATTTTGCCAATTTAACTTTTCGCGAACACCCAGTTACGATGATCATATGAAAACGTTACGATCATTTTTCAAAATAAAATTCTAAAGTTACGATCATCATTGAGTTTTTTTGTATCCCGATTTTTTCTTACCTCGTCAAATTTTCGTTTCATACAGACATATTATCCCAAAGGTTGGCTTGAAAACATTTTACTTGACATAAAATAATTATGAAAATAAACTGTTAACGGGGAAAATTAGCTTTATAAAATTTGACAGAATTGTCGTCCGCCATGTTGGGATGATGGTAACTGCAGTTATGATCATCACGTTGACGCCAGTGAGAAGGAAATTAAATTGGAAGGAAAAACCGGGGACATTAGTTTTGATTGCCATTGGAAAAGAGGAGAATGGGTAGAGGCAGAAAATTAGCCTTCTATGCGACTCACAGTAAATCTGCTCTCCTTAGAAAAAAAAACATAGATGTGGTCCTTATACTGCATGGAGCATGGCATTTCTCCACACATTTTGATAGCAATGGTTCATGGCCAGGCTTTCCGTATTATGACCTGACTACCCCGCATAGCCAGGGCGTTCAACTATTGACCACCTTGGGACGCGCCCGACAGCTCTCTAGCCGGAGTCGCTTAAATTTAAACTGATTCAGGTGCCGGATTGTTGCTTAGCAAAAGGCTACTAAAATAAGGGTTATTATTATGATCCAGTTTAAAAACCATAAGAGGTAGGGTGAAAAAAAAATCCTAAAAAGTACACTTTATGTCTCGAAAAGGCATTTCGAATTAAATTTTCGTCACTACTCAATTAATGTGACTTTATGTGAATCATTGCAATATACGGTTTTCTCATTAATTTTGTTTTTACTCATTGTTCTTTCATATTACCCTTGCTTAATGCATTTACAATTTGTTCACACTCACACTTCCTTTTATCAAGCACAAACGTACAGAACAACGTTAACGCCCCCATTTAGTCTATTCTTTGGGAGTCTTGTCCTTGATGCTAATTGCAGCTCTCTCAGTGCACTTTTTAGTGCCGGTTGTGACCTTTGTCCTGTTACCCGTTAAAACACCCTTTCTGCTTGCAACATCGTACGAAAATATAGAAGTTAGCAGTTTGAATATACTAATAAATTCAATAATGTTTTATCACCAGTAACAATTATTACAATGAAAATTCCATGAGATCAATATGGGCTTAACGGAGCAATTAAGGAGAGAATGTCTTTGGACTATTTTATTTTGTACTGCAGGTTTGGTTCTTAGCGCATACGAGGCTTTGCTCAATCTACTGATGAATCTGACCTCACCCATGGTTCTAAATTTGGCCCAAGTTATTAATCTGTATGTGTAATTGTAAGAAAAGTTTACGTTGACTTGGCGGAGTTACTTGTCACTCAGGATTTGATCATTCCAAACTTCGAATACTTACAAGAGATCAAATACATGGTAATCTGAGTAATAGATCAATAATTGTTTGATCCTCCCGGTAAACGTGAGATTGTCAACTCGGACGCGACCAGCAACGCGGATGTTAACATGGATAACACCAGTTTTGTAATGGGTACATTTAAAGGGTATTTATGAATTTTTAGTTATTTCAAACACAGAATAAAAGTGTAAACTTTACATTCTTGCTGCTACGTACCTATATCGGAATTTAAGAAGTTTTTATATGAACAATAAAAACGTAGATGCGATCGACAACGCAAAAAAATGCCAACAAAGCGATCGTATAACGCACGAAATGCGATCGGAAAACTTATTTAGTGAATATAAAGATACATTTCAATTGATTTTAATCATTTTGATTGAAAAATGTTCCAATCTATATCTTGGGGCATACAGATACAAAATATATTAATTTTGTTTTTGTAAAGTCCTCTCTTTAAAGATAAGTACATGATTTTTAATGATTAACTTGATAATGATTTGTTAACACCTAATGTTGGCACTACACTGAAAAAGTAGATTTACCAAAGTTCAAAGTTTAAGGCAAACTCCGCCAAGTCAATCTTAAGTTTTATTACAATACCCCATTTTTCATTTCTATGCCGTACGTTTGTTTGTTTCTTTGGGTTTCAGATGTTGCACTGTCTTTGGACTATTCTCATTTGTGCTGCAGGTTTGGTTCTAAAGCGCATACGAAGCATCCGTGTTTGCAAAGCTCGAAAGATTTTCCTCTTAATAAAGTATAACATCAACATAACAATTTTAAAGAGAACTATTACAGAATCAAAATTATGTATTCTACTACCGTTGTTTCGATTTACAGTGGAACCTCTGCCATCAGTTTGATTGATTGATTGATTGATAAGTTAGAGTTTAATATCCAATGAGCAATATTTCAGCTATATCAGGACGAGAAGAAGTTAATCAATCGATTGATTGATTGATTGTTGTTTAACGCCATCTTTAGCATTATTTCAGCTATATTATGGCGTGAACTGTTGATAATATTTTGATAAATTTACAGTTAAAAAGTCACTTAAAACATATTGCGATGTACAGATGAAAAAAATTATAAAAGATCAAATCATATAATAGACAATTTAAGGTAAATAGATCAAATTTGATGAAATTTAAAAATTGGATAATATACTTATATTTTACTATACAAATTAAGCCATCAGTTTGAAACTTACGTGTACAATTGTTGACCAAATCTATCCAATCTCTTGTAAATGTAATGTTAATGTTCATTATTTCAGTAGTGAAATTTCCATTCTGTATGATCGGTAGTATAAGCTTCTGACTTTCAGAACAGTTACAAAGAATTGGAAGTACTCTGTAACGAAAACATGAAATTTAAAATATCAGTTAGTATCGAATCATATCGTGTTATATTCATAGAAGTTTTTGTGAATTGATAGTGTTTAATATTTGAGTTATTATACTATTGTATATTATATACATTTGATTATTTTATATCGATGCAAAATTCTATTTTCTGATTTGATAAAGATGGTCATGTGTCATTTCTACAGTAATATTTCTATCAGTCAATACCATTATCAAAATCGGACCAGAAAACCGGTCATTATCAGATCCTTACATGATGACGACCGGATGGGATATGCTAAAAGTTCTGGTATCCACGCCTATTTCGTCATTATCATATAATGCTGCTGGTTTCATCTTTTGAAAGTATACGAATCCATTTTTTGAACATATGGTTCCCTCAATGAAATAAAAATAGTAGTTAATGGAAGAGTGGCCATTGTCGTGAAATTTAGACTGTCCTTGGGACAGTGGTGTTGACTTTGATGCAGATAATGAAATCGCCTTCGGCTCGGTCATTATCACCATCTCAATCAATTCCACTCGCCGTGGATTGTGATAGCATCGGACATTGTTTATTTATACGATAGTTATTGAAAAAGTGGTCATTATCGTGTTATCGATCTAGTGAAAAGGATCATACGAATAGATTCGTTTAAATTGTTTGACCCGCCCAGTGTCCCAATTCAACTCTTTTTTATCAATTTTTGCAAATATGCCTGTGTCAGGATAAAGTTTTATTGAAACAAATAGTATTCAAGACAACAATGGGCTTTGTGACCCCTAATTAAGGCCAAATATGTAATTTTGTCATTCATATTAGGATTTTATACTCTTGAATTTTAATTCTTTATGTAAATATTGTTTCTCATTTTTTACTTGAATTAATAAGTTAACAAATTTATAATCTTAGTAAAGTTGAGTTATATTTTGAAATACAAAAAATACCGATGTTGCATAAAAAACAGTAAATTTCGTTATGCTGTACACGTGTCTCATCAGCAGCATTAATATAAAATAATATGGAAAGCCATAATCCAAAAGTTGTCAGTAAAAGAGTACTTATTACCAAAAAATCGAAATAGGAAGCCAAATCCAGTACCAAGGACATCTACCGAGTGCCATACACGGAATGAAGCCTCAGTAAATTTAGTGGTTAGAATTTTGATTAAAACAGTAAATTTCTATAACACGCGAGGTACAATTGTCATGTCAGACAAGTCTGACTATCGGGCTTGTGAATACCCTCGGGGACCTCTGGTCCACCAGCAGTGGCATCGGTCCAATGTTCAAAATACAAAAAATACCGATGTTGCATAAAAACAGTAAATTTCGTTATGCTGTACACGTGTTTCAAGGAGTAACCTCTCATCAGCAGCATTAATATCAAATAATATGGAAAGCCATAATCCAAAAGTTGTCAGTAAAAGAGTACTCATTACCAAAAAAAAAAAAAAAAATCGAAATAGGAAGCCAAATCCAGTACCAAGGACATCTACCGAGTGCCATACACGGAATGAAGCCTCAGTATTTTTAGTGGAGTAAATTTCTATAACACGCAAGGTAAAATTGTCATATCAGACAAGTCTGACTAACGGGCTTGTGAAAATCATGCACTATGTGAATCCACAGAGTAATTTAACAAGAGAATCCAAGATAATTTTATGGCGAACCTACTTCAGTTGAGCTTTTAAAGCCCAGTTTTAGCCGTGAGGATGAGAGCTTAAATAAGTCTTAAAGATTTAGTTGTGATCCGATGTAAACCCAGACTGTTATACTTACAATATTTGCAGAGATACCAAAGGTTCAAATATATCAGTATTCAGAGTGGTCAATGGATTTCTGTGCAGGTCTCTGTAATTTAATTAAAATGCATCATCAGACATGAATATGGTTATTACTTAACAAAAATACAAGTAACTCCTATGTTTGGTCGTGATTTGGGTCGGGCATGGTGTGCAAGTTAGGTAAAAGTATGATGAATATCGGACGACTGGCGTCCAAGCAATGTGACCTTCTTTGATAATTAATTCAACATATATTTTTCAGTACAGATGTTTAAAGCTTCACAAAATTTTCAAAATATTTTTTATTGAAGATTTCACCTGAACTGAGAGACTTGTTAAGAAAAATATTCCTCATTTGCCTCACTTTAAAGCTGTCTTTCTATCGACATCTTAGACAAGGGTACGAATTTTGTGTAATAATCTTCTCCTACTGTTTGAATCCAGGCCCTTGAAATTTCACAGCATGTTTATATATACAAATAAAGATGTGCATCCGATGTATTTCCTTCAGAAAGTTATTCATATTTTGCTCACAAATAGGCTACTTCAACAAGGGTATGTTACCCAAAATTTGAAGTCATCCCACCAGAAGTTTTACGGTCGACATCACCATCTTGAGGACCGCTATCGGATATCTTTTTCCCACATGACAACAGATCTTCCCCTTTAAAGCTTAATTGTTATTTCCTCTACCGGATTTGACTTTACTACCGGACTTGACATGTTCAACACGGCGGGTGTCTTATAAGAAGCAGGAGATGCTCACTCTACCGGTGCACCTAATCTCACCCATGGTTTTTTATTGGGTCCATGTTGTTCATCTTTGTGTGTGACTTACAAACTCTATTGTTCTTAGATTTTCTATCCATTGGAGTATCTCCCTCATGCAAAGCTCTGTCCTTAGCTGATTTTGGCTTTACATTTAGGTCATATTGGGTATTTGTTCTCTATCAGTTTTTTGAAAATCTTTGAGTTTATGGTCTTCCAAATGACTTAATACCGAATACAAAACGTTTAGATTTTTTTTGCTCTGAAGAGACATAAGTTGCCGAAATGCGCATATGCAGAAAATAAAGTCACAGTAACTTCGGTATTTAGTTCTTTGTTACCATTGGGTCGATGTCTCTGCTGTTGGACTGTTAGTCCCCGAGGGTATTCACCAGCCAAGTTGTCAGTACTTTGGTGCTGACCCGGAAGCCGATTCTTTTTGAAACCTTTCAATATCTAAATTTTTGTAAATTTTATAAAAACTAAGGAGTATCCCCCTCATGCAAAGCTCTGTCCTTAGTTGATTTTGACATTTCATTTAGCTCATATCACGTATTTGTTCTCTATCAGTTTTTGAACATCTTTGAGTTTATGGTTTTCAAAACGTTTCTATTGTATCTGCTCTGAAGAGACACAACTTGTCAAAATGCGCATATGCAGAAAATAAAGTCACAGTAACTTCGGTATTTAGTTCTTTGTTACCATTGGGTCGATGCCTCTGCTGGTGGACTGTTAGACCCCGAGGGTATTCACCAGCTCAGTAGTCATTACTTGGTGCTGAACCAGAAGCCGATTCTTTTTAGAACCTTTCAATATCTAAATTTTTGTCAATTTTGTAAAAAACTATGGAGTATCTCCTTCTTGCAAATATCTGTCTTTAGCTGATTTTACTTTACATTTAGGTCATATTGGGTATTTGTTCTCTATCAGTTTTTGAACATCTTTGAGTTAATGGTCTTCCAAACGTTTAGATTTTATCTGCACTGAAGAGACATAAGTTGTCGAAATGCGCATATGTAGATAATAAATTGACAGTAACTTCGGTATTTAGTTATTTTCACACCTTTTCAATAAACACACAGATCCATTTATAACATTTTCAAATGTTACATTATCTTGGAACCAACATACAACACGGCTATAAGGACATGGATTTTAAAAGGCCATTTGAGTCATGTACCAACTGTGTCCTTACATGTAAATCAATAAATTACATACATAATCAGTATAAACAATTATGTTTAAGTAAACTTTATATATACTCAATGTTTAGATCTTGAAATAAAAGATACATTAGTAATAGGTCTCATTACAACAAAAATAATATAAAAAACTTATTTGATACAATACTGGTTTGCACATTTTCTTCTATATTTTTTATTTAACAAAACTGTGCAGAATTTTAATAATTGGTGGTGTTATGAGTTATTATTACTATTATCAATTTTAAATGTTAATTCGTGATGATATCAGATATTTGAAATGCACAAAAAACAACGAATGATTACACTAACATGAAAAATTATATTGAGTTTCAAGACAGGACAAGATCTGACATACACGCGATACACCGCAACGACAACAATATTTCTTATTATTGTATGCATAGGTTTATCCTATTACAACAAAACTATAAAAGATTTCGATATTTTATTTTCGAAATAACTGTTTGAGTTTGTTTTGAAATTTTTTAGGTTAAGAGTTTTGTGAAGGAAGTAGACATTGGTTAAGAAACAACTCTTGTAAATCACTTCACGTCTGTTTTAATCATTAAAGAGTTACCCTCCTTAGCCAAGGTCTACCACCTTAATTCAATATAATGTAGCACCAGAAATACTTACAAAAACGTCAAATTTGCTAAACCGTGAAATATGCCCACTGGAAGTTCTGTGATTCGGTTGCCATCAAGTTCTCTGGTACAAAAAAAAACATATCATTGTATAAATCGATTATATAAAAATGGATTTCCATGTAATTTTACAGCATTTGTGAAACAGAAGCTGTCAATTGAATGGCGGGAAAAGACATTTGTTGTCATTTATTTATCTTTAGCTTTATGTTTCAATTTATTTTGAAGTTTTACTATTTTTCAGCAACTCAAACACGATGCATTGATATTTATCCACTTTTTATTAAAGATAAAACAATAGTAAAACTATTGTGTAGGATAAGTCTTCTCAGATGTACTGTCTTTTTAGAACACGCCAAATCCATTGAGCCATTGAGCCTCATGGTGACTTCAAGATGAAGAACAACAATAAAAGCGTTGTTCCATTGCTGTGTTTTACCATGTATTTGTAGAGATTTTGTGTCATTTGCATTTACTCCATATCCCTTCATTGTTAATTGTATGAAGTACTGCTAGCTCTTCCAACTAATTATTCTTTTTTTTTCCACGAAGCAACTGATATTGTATTGTTAAGAAGGTCTCCCGAAATTGAGATAAATGTTATTTTTGATCTTCTGCTCCGCTTATTATCTTGCAGAGAAAACAGACGGTAATCTCAAATTTATTTATTTGATGAACATAACCTATATCGAATGCAGGCATGTAATAGAATTAGTATACTTTAAGGATGCTATATATATGCAGTCGAAAAAATACACGTTCAAATACAATTTATTCATACAATAACAAAATACCGAAATTACTGTTAATTGATGTTCTGCATATGTGCATTTCGACAACTTATGTCTCATCAGTGCAGATCAAACCAAACTATGGAAGTCCATTAAACGAAAAACATGTTTTCGCTGATACAGAACAAATAACTAAAAGGATCTAAACAGAAAAGCTAAAATTTAGCTAAGGACAGAGCTATGCGAGAGGGAGATACTCCTTAGTTTTAAACAAAATTTTGCAATATTAACACAGATGTTAATCATTGTAAAAATTCAACGTTTTTTGTTACTCCAGAAATTAATATCAAAGTTGTCATCAATATTGCGTGTCTTCCAACAAGAAAGCCACTTCTTTTTGCGCCCAAATTATAATGAAGATCAACGCTTTCTTTTGTTACACCTTTTTTGTCAGTTCTTTCATTTAATGTTACAATTTTTCTTTTCAAAAAAGAATATTGAGATGATATTAAAATGATTAAAATGATTATTAAGAAGACAACTCAAGTTAACGTTCTTGTCTGATCCAGTGTCATGTTATCTTTAAATTAAAGATAACTTTTTCTCTAATTCTTGTTCGAAATAACTACTTCCCAAATGATGTTAGATAAATTTAATAAAATAGATGTTTGGAAATTGAACTTATTTGCTGATTGGTCAATCATGTAAATGTCTCGTGACAGTTTCTAGAAATAGTCCAACCGGATGTTGACGAAATTAACACTTAGAACATTGTCTAACGAAATGGTTTTTGCCTTTTTATGACTAAGATAACTCAGTTTATCGATAATATGACATATTTATCAAAAATATTATTTTCAACACCCCTTTCATAGTTGCTATGATATACATAGCAACGATGATAGCAAGAAAATGGCGGCAAACTTGAGACTGGAGACTACGGTGATCGCTTAACCAGAATAATGCAGTCATTATATTCCACTCACTACGATCGCTCCATTAACGCCTGAATGCAAACACCTTGGAAATCCTTCAAGCGGATATATTGATTGAGCTATGAATCATAGGTATTTAATTTATAAATAATTTTTTTTGTCCTTTCCGTTGTCGATATGCAGCAGAAGAAATATGTCTTTTCCATTTAAAATTAATCAGATAAATTAAATTGAAGTTTTTTTCGAATTTTAACAAATATTTTGTCTCCGTACTAAAAATCGCATTGTCAACTTCTATGAGAGCAGTTGAAGGATCTTTAACATGTGACGAGTTCAAGCCCTCGAGAGGTGATCAGCCGCTAGAGGGCGCAGAATTATTCGAGTTAGTAGTCCCTTTTACTTCAAATAAATTGAGTAGAAATTAGAGAAACAATCTCTAACATTGTTTTCCGGTTTATTACGATAATTTCTCATTTCTCGATAGTTAAACTTTCATATTTTAAAGTTCTTGGGTAAACCTCGACTTAAAAAAAAATATGAAAATTTAGCTATTTGATGCGAGAATTATACGTAATAAACTTTAATCAATGTTTCCTTGTTTTAAAGTAGTGCAAAGCTAAAAAAAATCACGTGTGGTGTAACGGCAAATTTAACTAGAATAATTTGTGCACTTTAGGTTAAGTGGTCGTCATGTTTTCATTAGTGATCATACGTATGTTAAGTGTACGTTATATGAGCTTGTTTTGTCATTTTGAAATAAAACTTTGCTGGAAAATACGAGGAAAATAGACCCTAACATTTTGGTGCGTTGGGATATATATTCCAGGTTTTATGACGTTACAAAAAGGAACGTAACTTTTTGTTGCCGCTTCTCCCGAGAAGCGGCTATAACTTTGGTCAAGGTTATAATACACCATTTGACGTTATGGGCACATCCATTTTATGTAGATAACATGCAATACAGATTTAAAATCATGGCTGCCGGTGATTGGTTGTAAATATACTTGAATTATATAATTTGTCTGAAACTACAGTGACTTGGTAATGTTTTGGAACTAACATAATATTTTTATTCTTGTCCGGCCTTATAAGGGATTTTTTATTTCAGTCGCAATTTTTTATTGGATTTTTTTGCGAGATTGACGGTTGTCACTAAAAACCGAAATTTACTGTAAGAAGAGCCGCGGCATGCCCCTGTTTTTTTCTAGCATAAAGTTTTGTCAGATGACGTTCTTTCATAATAAAAACGATTTGGAGCCAAAACTCTTTTGACAAATTCCGCGGAGCAGGATTCGTTTCTATTGTCGCCTATGGGAAAAGTAATGGTGTATTGTAACCTATAGCAAAAGTGTCATTTTTCTGATTTTTAGGATAAACTATATTTTGTTGCTTTGAACAGAATGAGTTATTCACATAATAAGAATTCCATGTGTTAAAACGCTTGAAAATTGAATGACGTCATAGCTATAGTCTATTTCATGGTGTCAAGCATCGGTATATTGACAAGAAGGGTATGGTGTTTACATCGCCCATACACGTGTCAAAAATACTTAAGTTTACTGAAAATGGACTAATTTCCATTTGAAAAAGATAGACCTATGGGAAACACGCAATTTTCAAACACTGCATATATTTTCTAGTCCAATAATGACCAATTTTCAATTATGCAAATTTGGGCAAAATCGACGAAAAATAGACACCTAGAAAGCACTGGTGTAGCCATATAAGGCGAATATCTAGATAAAATTTGCACATAACGAATTCTTGGTATAAAGCATTATAGTACGATCTGGTGCCTAGAAACCCGATATTTTCTCTCATTTTGTGGCTATAGTCTATTTCAAAACTGTGTTTTCTTCGAAAATTGCCGCAAAACATATTTTGACTTTCAAATATGGCAAGGCATTACAAGAACTGTTCAACTTTGTAATCAACATAGAAAGGTTAGTACCCCCTGTAGTCAATGGCTACACGAAATCGAATTTCTATCCGCGTATAAAAGAAAAGTACCGTAATGTCTCTAAAAATTTGAAATATTTTTTTTAGCTTTTCAGACGGGGGGTGGCCTCTGGAAAATGGAGCTGTACGACTAAGGAGATATGACAACGATGTGAAATTTTAAACATGAAGTCCTTTATTGTGTATGTAACTAATAGCATATAAATTATCACTTTCTGAAATTATTATCGATACCGTATAGGTTATAATACACCATTTGACGTTATGGGCACATCCATTTTATGTAGATAACATGCAATACAGATTTAAAATCATGGCTGCCGGTGATTGGTTGTAAATATACTTGAATTATATTTTTGTCTGAAACTACATTGACTTGGTAATGTTTTGGAACTAACATAATATTTTTATTCTTGTCCTGCCTTATAAGGGATTTTTTATTTCAGTCGCAATTTTTTGTTGGATTTTTTTGCGAGATTGACGGTTGTCACAAAAACCGAAATTTACTGTAAGAAGAGCCGCGGCATGCCCCTGTTTTTTTCTAGCATAAAGTTTTGTCAGATGACGTTCTTTCATAATAAAAACGATTTGGAGCCAAAACTCTTTTGACAAATTCCGCGGAGCAGGATTCGTTGCTATTGTCGCCTATGGGAAAACTAATGGTGTATTGTAACCTCAAACGTCCTGTTGGATCGTTAAGTTTCGGGTTAACTCGTAAATTCAGCAATACGCTTGTAATAGTCATGCTGAAAAACGTCTCAACGATACACGATTTACAACATATACTAAAAACCGATTCGCCATTCCGACATAGTAACTTATTGCAATTATGTCAATTTATTCATGTTTCTTGAAAAAAGATGAAGTTGTCCTGATGCATTGATGTTTTAAATATTCAGTCCTAACAGTTTACTCACAAGTAGTACTAAGAAAAGAGATGCAGTGCATTTGTGACCGTGAGCCTGACCTTGATAAATTATTGTTTTGACATTTCACATAATTTCTAAAATAGTACGGACTCTATTTCTATATTCATAATATTGAATTGAGTAATGTTTAATTTAAATATTTCGTATTAACTTTGAAAGAATATACAAAAATTGACTATTAATTTGAAAGTTGGATATAAAAAATTACCTATTGTAGTCAGCACTGAAAATATTATTAATATCGTGCCATTGTGATACGTACCCATTACATCATAAAGCATAAAGTCTTGTTTAATATAAGAAGGCATGATCACCGGACTTAACCTTTGTTTTGTTTTTAAATTCATAAGGTTCTTAAGGTGGTCAACCTGCAGGTGGTTTTCATAGACCAAAGCGACTGTTTTAAATATTGAAGTTTTTTTCTGCACCAGACTCTGTTCTCCTATAGACAATGTTTTTATTAAATTAAAATAATTAAACGCTGAAAAGCGGCAAGCTCTTTTTAAAAAGCTTATATTTGTCTTAACAGACGAATGGGTACGATATCTCTGTATAGGTATCAGTATATTTTAGAGAGAATACAGAGAAATAAAATCAAATACCACTGAAAGTGCGAGACAAGAGAATCTCAGACACCCTCGGGTACAATTTAAATCATCTCGGACTCGGTAAGCTTTGTCCGAGACTAGAAATTTTACCCTTGCGTGTCTGAGATTCTCTTTTCTCGCACTTCCCCTGGTGTTAGATTCTTGATGTTACTGAAAAGAAAAGAGGCTTGTTTCTATTTGAAATGGGTAAGCTTCAAAGCTAACTTCAAATTTAGTACTTCATACAAGGAAATCACAATATTGCTACCTTTGTTATTTCACCACGAAAACATTGACTACGGAACGTAGCTTGTGTTATTTTATGATATTTACGTTCTCTCTCATTTGTAATCTTTCATGATATTTACGATGATGTTTCCTTAGTTTTTTTTAATGTTTTATGTTCATTTCTCATCAGACAAATTTAGCTCCGTACCTGCCTTTTTAAACAAGGCTTCAATAATTTCGTCTTATGCGATCATTAAGTCTTTTTTTTTCATACATATTAGTCTCTTATGGACAAATTTGACGTTTCGGTCAGAACTCTGATTCAAGATTCTGCTTTTACTTAATAATGGAATGAAAATTTCTTTTAACTGTCTTCGATCTTTCAATAGCAATTGCTGTTGAGTTGCTACCGAACACCACTTCGAGTGAAGGGGAGGTTTGGCGTGCAATAAAACCGGTTTACCCAACCATTTCTTTAGAAATCCTTGTACGTAAGTCAGGACAATTTATCCGACAATTTTTCGTTGTTTTCGCGTGATTTGCCATTTTGCATCTTTGACTTTTGCTCTTGACAATTCTGTTTGATAATTTTGTTGTTACCCGCATTTTTTTTATCTCGGATCCGTAAGCAATATTTAGGCGTTGAGTTATTTTAACTAAATGCTACATAAAGCTGTTCTTGAACTGTATTGTTACTTAAAAATAAAACAAGGCGGTTTTACTTTATTGTCATTTTTGAATTGGCTAGAGTTATAGCGTTAGAAAAAAAAATATGCAAAAGACAATGAAAGCCCATACTAAAAGTGCAATAAAATACCAGAGTACATAAAAACAAAACTATGTGAATATGCTAGCCAGGTTAAAATTAATATATACTCACAATCTCTCAAGCCCTCTTAAACCGTTGAAAATTCCAATTTCGAGGTTGTTTATCACATTTTGGTCCAGATCTCTAAAAACACTCATTTTATTCACTTTAATTATTTAAACAAAGCATGATATGTATAAAAGATTTCACAAAGCAGAAGATAAAAACTGAGAATGGTATCATCCCTTAAAAAAAGTTAAATCTAATACTCCGGAAATTTAAAGGAACGCCCCGTACAGAGTTACAGCTTGAAAAAAAGATGTAGAAAAATCAATGAAGAAAAAAAAAAAGACAAAAAACAAACAAAAAAAAACCTAAAAAAAAACAACAAACAATCTCAAAAACCCCAAAACACGAGAAAAAAAAACAAAACAAATAATACGGTATTTTAACATGCTTATTATTCGAAAGTTTAAATCTTATTTCAGCATGTTTAAGGTCCGTTCAGTCTCATCATGTGACATCCCAGAATTCATAATACAATTTGAAAACGTTTCACGTTTAAAAATGATGTCTGTGGATTATGACGTTATGAGTTTTGATTAAAACGTCAAATATTTTTTGTGAAAAATGTTACTTCAGGGTACAGTGTATGTAATCGGAAATTTCAAAACGGAATGAGACTTACAGACCCTATCTGTGCAAAACTGTTCCACATGTTTTTTTTCAGTCAATCTTTCAATTTTTCATTTCCCCCTTGTAAAATATTTGAATGCAAAACAAGCGTGTTATATTTCATGAAAAAATATTGTAAAGATGAAATATTTTATTGCATGACACTTTTTTTAAATCATGAATGGTTCCAAAATTTTGTGTCTTTCAAAGCATTTATTGTTTCGGCTTGTATAACATTTGTATTGAAAAAATGGTTTATTTACACGTGTGTTATCAAAACGATCATGGTTTGTAATGATAATAGTTCCAACATGAATCTTCCTATAAATTCTTATAAAATAGATAATTCTCATAAAATCTTATAAAATCTTCTTATAATTCTTATAAAATCTTCTTATAATTCTTATAAAAACTTCTTATAATTCTTATAAAATCTTCTTATAATTCTTATAAAATCTTCTTATAAGTTATGTTTGCACTTTTACGCTATTCGGAATGTCGAAAACAAGATTTGAAGACGAATAACAAGAATAAAATGATTGTTTCATTGTTTGGTTTTACAATGATTTTCTAGAGACTTTGTCTCAAGTGCATTTCCTCCCTAACCTTTATTAAAATAAATCAAGGGGCCTAGGTTGCCGAGTGGTTAAGGCAGTTATACTTCCTATACAACTACTGTAGTCGATCAGCACTGCGGTGTGAGTTCGCGCCCCACTTTGTACATTACAAAAAGGGTGCACTCGACTTGCAATCGTTAGTGATAAGGTATGTCAGTTACCTGTCCAAGGTCGGTGGTTCTCTCCGGGCCCTCTGGCTTGCTCCACCACTAAAACCGACCGTCATGAATTAGCTGAAATACTGCTGAAAGTGACGTTACACCCCATATCAATCAATCAAGAAATCAAACAATTATCTTTTGATCTTCTTTCTGGAGTCTTTTTGGACATTTAAATTGTTGGTGAATGAAAGGATATGGAGTAAATGCACTACATTATTGGTGAATGAAAGGATATGGATTAAATGCACTACATTATTGGTGAATAAAAGGATATTGAGTAAATACACTACATTATTGGTGAATGAAAGGATATGGAGTAAATGCACATGAGACAAAGTCTCTACAAAAACATGGTAAAACAAGCAAAGGAACAGAGCCTTAATTCATTTAATTCTTGAAGTCACCATCAGACCTTCAGCAATGAGCTTTGCTCATACCTCATAGTAAGTTCAAGACGGCCACTAGCACTGGTTTCAGCGGTTTTTTTACTGATTGTCGAGCAACACATCACACCATGTCTTTTCTGGTAATGGATGCGGGGTTGTCAAGAAAACAACAAAAATTAATTAAACTGGCAAAGCGACCTTACAATCACTGTCATCCGTTGTCCGACATAAGCACTGGTATCTTAAGCTTTTGGACGACTACTACATATAGACAAACACAGGGCACGTTCATCAAGTCGATTGTAAGAAAACTTGGCATTATAAATAGTGAGATGTGGGCATTTAAATAAGACATTTTAAATGAATATGTAAACAGCATTTTTAAAACCACTTTATCAGTACTTGCAACTACGATGCATACGTCATTTTTAAAAAAGAAACAAAGAATAATTTTTACTTTGTAGAAAGATGACTAGCATAAGAGAGATTGTAGCTAACATACAAATGTCTTCACAGGAGAAATCGATATCAAAGATTTCGTTAAAGGAACACAAGGCTAAAGCAAAGAAAACATCGGAACAGTACAGTAAGCAATAAAGGATATAAAGTAAATGCATATGAGACATATTCTCCACAAATACAGGATAAAAAAGCTAATGAAATAACACTTTTATTAGTGTTGTTCATCTTGAAGTCACCATGAGGACTTCAACAATATACTTTGCTCATACCTCATAACAAGTTCAAGACAGTCACTAGCACCGTTGTTTTTGAATTAATTGCTATTAAATTGTCCAGCAACGCTACATCCATGCTTATCACTATCCATGAATGCGGGGTTGTCAACAAATATGAAATTAACTTGTAAAGTGTTCTTACAACTGCTGTCATCCGTTGCCCGACAAAAAGACAAACTGAAGACACCCGCAAAATATAAACAACCACAGGGCATTTTGCAAGAAAACTTGGAATTAAAAAATCATGAGATGTGAGCACAATACACAGGTGTTCAGAATAATAATTTGATATTAAAAAAGAAATAAATATGATAAGTGTCTACATAAGCGAAATGCAAATTTGCCTTATATGTACTTACAGAGTTTTTAAATGTATTAATGTGTTAAATAATCCAGATGAATATTCTGAAATCCCAAGATTTGATATATCTCTATAAAAAAAAACAAAAAATGAAAACAATTTTTGAAGATTGTCTCTTGTACAATTAGTTATTAATTATTATATGAAAAAAGTAAAATTTCAACGAAAGATATAGAAGGTGTACATTAAGTATTTAAATAAAGCATAGTGCTCTTAAACATACAACTCCTATGAATAACCTGTACGTGATCAAGTGATGCACGTAACGATTGAAATCAGGTTCCTCTACAAGTTAATCATCGGGTCTTCAAAATCTGCTAAAAAGTACTGTGCAAAAAAAAATTAAAAAATAAATATAAAAGACAC
>MJUU01050127.1:114564-151012 GCA_002080025.1 Modiolus philippinarum
AAGAAAATTTGGTTCTACATGCAGGGCTCTTATACATCAGGGCATTTCACATCCAAACTTCTATGGCAATATCATTTACAAAGCGCATAAATTCAGAAATTGTCCTTCCGCACTTATTAATCCGTTGAACAAACTTATTCATAAAGGATATAAATACAGCATTGTTGTTAAATCTTTACTTCTTGTTTTTGTTGGAAAAAATATTGATCCTCTCCTAAATGCTTTACACCATAACTAAATTTAAACAATTTTCCATATTGGCAGTATTTGGCATTGCACAATATCATGTTCTTCTTTCATAATTGATGATGTTGTTATACCAAATCTATTTAGAAGTATTTCAATTGAAATTTCATATGTAAGAAGGCTTGATATCATAGTCATATGTCCTCAGCTAGCTGTCAGTAACTGCGAGCATTTGTCCGGACAGTACCTGTGTGTATTGTTTTCATGTTTTATGTACTTCATTGTAAGGGTACTCGTCTTGATAAGTTGGACTTTTTTCTAGTTTGATTATTACTGTGAGTCTTTTTGTATATTAATTTTAAGCCATTCACCACACATAGGGGGAGGGTTTGGATCCAAGAAAACGGGTTTAACCCCACCGCAATTCTTGCGCCTTTCTCAAGTCAGGAATATGTTGGTCATTGGCTTGTCCTTGTCTTCTTATAAAATTTTAGTTTCTTGATATTTGGGTTATTGGATGTGATTTGTTTCCATTGATTTATTCATTTTTTTACCCTTTCGGGGCCATTTAGGGCTTACTATATGGTGTGAGGTTCCTCAATGTCTTGAAGACCATATGGTGACCCCTAGATGTTTTGTTTTGGATCGTTTTAACCTGGATATGGGATGTTGTCTCCTTGATATTTACCCCATTTCCTTTCTTTTTCATTTATAGTAAAATATCAGCACTTCATGCAATTGTTTGAAAATTGACCTTTAATTAACAAATTGGTAACATAAAAGTGTTATTTGAATGATAATGTGTTGTTAAGGTGAGCAGCAAAGGTAGAATATATGATTCCGAATGCCAAATCCTATTAACATCGGAAAATCAAGGTCTTTGGCTGGATTTGAACCCCTGCTTTTTTGTCATCTATGACAACATCGCCTGTACTATGTCCAACGCCCTAGACCACTCGGCCACCTAGGCTTTATAAAAATATAACTTTCGGTAACAGGGTCATTCCTCCTCGTAGGAAATCTAGGGTTGTAACATAGTACACGATGAACATTAGTTTGGTAGGAAAAAGATAGAAGATGGATAAGGTATAAAGATAATGGTATCGCACACAGCTCTATATAATATGAATGATAATGTGTTGGTAAGGTCAGCTGCAAAGGTAGAATATGTGATTCCGAATGCCAACAGTGATGAAAACCATCTTTATAAACCTGTTAACATCGGAAAATCCAGTAAGGTCTTTGGCTGATTTGAACCCCTGCTTTGTTGTCATCTATGACAACATCGCCTGCACTGTGTCCAGCGCCCTAGACCGCTCGGCCACCTAGGCTATATAAAAATATAGCATTCGGTAACCGGGTCATTCCTTCTCGTAGGAAATCAAGGGTTGTAACATAGTACACGATGAACATTAGGTGGGTAGGAGATAGATAGAAGAAGGATAAGGTTGCAACAGGTAAGATACATAAGGTATATAGATAATAGTGTTGCACACAGCTCTATATAATATGAATGATAATGTGTTGGTAAGGTGAGCTGCAAAGGTAGTATAAATGATTCCGAATGCCAACAGTGATGAAAACCATCTTTTTAAACCTGTTAACATCGGAAAATCCAGCAAGGTCTTTGGCTAGATTTGAACCCCTGCTTTGTATTCATCTATGGCAACACCACCTGCGCTGTGTCCAGTGCAATAGACCACTCGGCAACCTAGGCTATATAAAAATATAGCTTTCGGTAACCGGGTCATTGTTCCTCGTAGGAAATCTAGGATCGTAACATAGTACACGATGAACATTGGGTGGGCTGCAAAGGTAGAATATATGATTCCGAATGCCAACAGTGATGAAAATCATCTTTTTAAACCTGTTAACATAGGAAAATCCAGCAAAGTCTTTGGCCTATGTCATTATAACTATTTATATGAGGGTAAGAATTGATGCATCCTTTTGACGGATAACGTTAAAAATTAAGCTTAATGACAGTAACGGTAATATATATGCCTTCGTTTTAGATTTGTCAGATATTTCTGCAAAATATGTTTTGACTAAATACGGTAGTTTTTATCTCCAAATAACGATAACAGTAAATGCGGGTTATTACAAAATTACCGAACAGAGTTGTCAAGAGCCGAAGTCCATGAGAAAAAAGAAGACAAATGTGGTCGAAACCACAGAAAAAAATTGTCGACCACAATGGTCCTGATTTGGTACAGGCATTTCAAAATTAAAGGTGGATTTAACCTCTTTTATATCATGCCAAACCTCCATTTCCATCGCGGTAGTGTCCTGTAGCAACTCAACAGCGGTTGCTATTGAAAGTCGTAGACAGGTAAAAGAAATGATCATCCAAGTTCTTAGCAAAAAAAAAAATCTTGAATCAGATTTCGAACCGAAACTTCAAATTTTTCAATGTAAGAAAATTCAAATAATTTCACGAATCATGCAAATATTTTTATGGCGATTAAAGGAAAAATTTTGACCCTTTTGCTGTTAACGATAGCTAAAAAAGGGCGTTTGGCGTTTGACGATACAGGGCATTAATGCTGGATTGGAGAAGTGGCAATGGTAATGCTAAATTCATTAGAATCCAAGAGAAATGGGACTGAGAATGACCAGGCATGGAATTAGGGTGGAGTGAGGACCGTGCTCCCCTCCTAACTTCATACTCTGGGTCCACCTTGATGACTTCTTATTGAGCAAAACAAAATAAAATAATAAATTAAATTTAAAAAAAAAGCTTCCATGTTGATTGGCGGAATCATGTCCGATAAAACGAAATTGGTAGTCATGACGCTTTATCTTATTTTAAAAAGGGTTTGAAGTAAAGGCTCATTGTCAAATGTCCCTTGTCCGTTCCCTTGAATTTTACTGCATATTAGCTTAAAACTTTCGGTCCATATATTCGACTACAATAAGTAAATTATAAATAGGTATGACAAATTTAACATAATGTCAATAAATTTCTCCATTGATCGAATTGAATATGCTATTATAGTTTTTTTTTAAATTTCTTAATTCTAGGATTTTTATAGGGACTTTCACTAATTAATCTCAATTTTATATATGATTTTTTTTTCGCATGCGTATTTTCTATTAGAGTCATGGAACTAAATATGTCTGATTTGTATACATGTATAAGAAATAGACAAACCAATCATATTCAGAAATTTTTCAATTTAATAAAAACAAAATCTTTATAGTATATATACGTAAAGTCAATTCAGAAAGACATTTCGTCTTTTATCCCTTGTTTAATGATTATGTAAAACTGATCTATTTTTAGCAAAGGTCAATACATTAAGTCAATTCTTAAATTAATTGACAACTCTTAGAAATATACAAGATCATGTGACCACCATTGAACAAATCACAGGAGTATAAAATATAACCAAATAATAATAACAATAAACTCCTGTAAGTTTGCTTCGGTTTGGCATGTATTTGTCTCATGTGCATTTACCCTATATTATTTCATTGCTTATTATGTTCAACTTGTTTTTAAGAATATTAAAAAGTCACTAACACTTACAATTGAAAACATAATTACATCCCAGATGCAGCTACTTTTAACTTAACTTAAATTTTAAAAAAAAAGTTTACTTACAAAAACGTGAGATTGGATAGAGAATCGAATATCCCTGAAGGTAGGTCTGTAATTTCGTTTCTGTCTAAATCCCTGAAATGAAAAATAAATGACGTAAAGTAATGAAAGCAAACAACATTGACTTTCCATTCTGCCACAAAGAAAAGAAAAATATAACTTAAGTGTTCTCATTAAAATAGATATACACTGAAACTGCACTTATCATTTCCGATGGCTTTCAAAATTTGTCACTAAAAGATACAAAAATATCCATTTAAGTATGATACAAAAATCATTTCTGTATTCATTATTTTGATACTGGCTGGAAACAATGTCATAAGTACGGCATCTAATATAGGACCAATCAAAAGACTTTACATTCGTCAAAACGAATTTCAAATAACCCAAAAGTGCAATGCAATAAGGATAAATATTAAAATGGCAAAATGCTATAAGTTAACCTCAAATACCAATCCCTAATCTCTAGCCCAAAACCTTTACTTTCGATCGAGACTGAGACAACTGTTAAATACCTAATTCTGAATCTGCGACTGACGGGAGAGATTTTTGAATTTGGTGTGCGAAAGAACTAAGATGTTATTAACTTTTCAAAATCACAAGACATGGGAATGCCATAAATTGTAGAATTTTGGGTTTATTAAATCTTAAAACTCAATCGTTAAAAAATAACACAATTTCTTATTATTTATGAATATACAAAAACTGTCGTCACTATTTTTGGAAATTTATTTTTCATATAAAAATCATCATGTTCAATACGGGAGTTTTAAGTCGTGTTCACTCCGGAAGCAAATGTACTATTATACGGAACAAAAATCATTACATTAATGCAGTGAGATCACTAATTAATTAACACTGTTGAGCTAAGGGAGATTTATATTTAATCTATTTGTAGCGCTTTAGGTTAATTGTTTTTCGTCAACTACAATTTCGTTAAATAATTGTCATGTAGAACAAATTATAAATACACTTCAATTTCATAAATAGTCTTTTTAGTTGGTATATATTTAAAGTCAATATAATTTTGGTATAATTTTGGTATCCAATTATCCTTCTAACTGGTATTTGAAGAGACGGTTTCCGCCTTTAATTCCACGAGAGTTCCTATCGCGAAATTTTTTTTAAACCAATGGGTAATATCAAAACAAAACGTTATAATGATGAAATACATAATATGTGTTTATGTCATGATTGTAGTTTGTTTTATAAACAGGGCTGAGAAACAGGAAATGTGTACAATGGACACTAGTTCTCGAATTCATGACTCTGCATAGTAAAGGTAAAAATATTTTGAAAATATTTTCAAATGGAACAAATATTACATTTCTTGTTCCCAACGGGATAATTTTTTAGAACGGTTGTTCACAAAAAGATTCTATTGTTAGACAGAAAGTTGACCCTCATATTTATTCTGTCCAAATTTCGAATCCACAAATGTATTTTTTCCGTTTCCGTCATGATTTTTTAACCGTTTGTTTGATGTCATATTGTTGACTATGTGGCTCTTTGATATAAAAACGGTGATTGTATCGCATTTTCGACAATTTTGCTTGTCCTTCTGATATTTATACCCAATACATACAATCTCTTAGGGGATAATGAAATAATTCATTAAGTAAGATGAGCAGAAAAGGTTGAGATAAATATATAAATATTTTCAGATATTCTGTTGAATTGTTCACAATGTTTTTTACGCTTATCTTTTTACCTCTCATGCTACTTTTTTTTCTTTGGATGGTACTTCAGTCCCTGGACGACCATGGACCAGTCAACATTCACATTTTTGCGATCCGTCACTAGTCATCGATCCGTCACCGATCAGTCAAAAGTCAAGTCGGATCATTCAAGATTCAAAAGGCATCCGTCAGATCATTCCTCAGTCAACATTCATCAGTCAGGATTCACTGTTATTAAATAAGAGCTTATTTGTACTCGTCACCCGTCATACGTCACCGTTCACCATTCAGCCAATCAGGTTGCACTAGTCATCCGTCACACGTCATTTGTAATTTCAATTCAGAATAATTAAAATATCGGAATGCTTAGTCTAGTAGTGCTGTAATGATAATACATCGGAGTGCGAATATCGAGAAAAAAGGGAAATCTGAAATAAAGAACTGATTATTTTTTCTTAATAATTCTTTGAATTTTATATATTTTGAAATGAATATCAAAATCAGTGAAAAATCTTACGAATATATTTAATGATACTTTACAACAGGAAATGAAATGAATATTTTGAAATATTAATAAATAAGTGTACATCAAATACAATAAACCATTATTTTAATTAAACGATTCCTCAACGGGAAGTGTTTCAAAAAGAAGTGAACATTCGACAAAATTCTGGTACATGCATTCCTTGAATACTTATTGATTGATTCTTTAATTCCAATAAATCCATATTTGAAGCGTTTCCAAACGATTTGAATGTTTGCGATATAAACTTTTAATTATTTCTTGGCAAAATAATATCTGGTTAATGGAATTTTGAATGTGAAATTTCCAAAAATACCATCTAGAAGTGATTTATTCCGATAATTTCCATACTTGAAGTGTTTCAAAATTATTTGAATCCTTGCGATGTAAACTTTTGAGAAGTATGAATTTGAAATAGTGGCAGTAGAATACCGAAGGAACAAGGGAAGTAAAGACTACACAAATCGAAATCCGAAGACATGGAATGAGAACACAATCTCCAAAAATACAATCTAGAAGTGATATACTCCAATAATTTTCATATTTGAAATATTTTGAAATGACTTGAATAATTGCGATTTAAAATTTCAGTCAATTTTTGGTAAAATAATATCTGATTAATAGAATTTTGAATGTGAAATGAGAATACAATATCCGAAACTTCCATCTAGACGTGATTTTTTTTCACAATAATTTCCACATTTAAAGTGTTTCGAATTGATTTGAATACTTGCGATATTATCTTTTGATAAATATTTTGTAAAAATAATATCTGATTTATAGAATTTTGAATGTGAAATGTGAATACCATCTCCAAAAAAGTCATCTAGAAGTGATTTATTCCTACCATTTCCATATTTGAAATGTTTCGAAATGATTTGAATGCTTGCAGTATAAAGTTTTAGTAAATTTTTGGCAAAATAATATCTGATTAATATAATTTTGAATGTGAAATGTGAATAAAATCTTCAAAAATACCACCTAGAAGTGATTTTTTCCAATAATTTTCATACTTGAAGCGTTTCGAAATGATTTGGATGCTTGCGATGTAAACCTTTGATGAAGTCTTGGCAAAATAGTATCTGTTTAATGGAATTTTGAATGTGGAATGAGAACACAATCTCAAAAAAAAAAACAAAAAAAAAAACAAACAAACAACAACAAAAAAGAAAAACCATCTAGCTAGAAGGGATTTTTACAAATAATTTTCACATTTGAAGTGTTGCGAAATGATTCTAATGTTTACAATATTAATTTTTAGTAAATTTTTGGAGAAATAATATCTGAATACTAGAATTTTCAATGTGATATGAGAATCTAATCGCCAAAATATTAGGTAGCAGTGATTTATGCCTATGATTTGCAAATATGAAATGTTTCGAAATGATTATAATATATGCTATATAAACTTTTAGTCAATTTTTTGTAAAAATTTTCTGATTAATAGAATTTTTAATGTGAAATGTGAATACAATCTCCAAAAACCATCTAGAAGTGATTTATTCAAATAATTTCCACATGTGAAGTGTTTCGAAATGATTTGAATGTTTACGATATTAATTTTTAGTACATTTCCGGTGAAATAATATCTAATTAAAAGAATATTGACTGTGAAATGGAAAATAATCACCAAAAATATTATGTACCAGTGATTTATTCTTATAATTTCCATATTTGAAATGTTTCGAAATGATTTGAATGTATGCGATATAAACTTTTAGTCAATTTTTGGTGAAAAATTATCTGATTAATAGAATTTTGAATGTGAAATGAGAATACAATCTCCAAAAATTCCACTTAGAAGTGATTTTTTTCCAATAATTTCAACATTTGAAGTGTTTCGAAGTGATTTAAATGTTTGCGACACAAATTTTTTATACAAATTTTGCCAATAATATATTAAATGAGAAGATATTTGAGTATAAAATGTTAAAACAATCTCTGAAAAAAATCTTATGACATTGGTTTATTCCAATATTTTTTACATAATATTATAAGTATAAATGTTTGCGATATTAACTTTTTATGAATATATGGTAAAATAATGTGAAATATCACCACAATCACTGTAAATACTAACTGGTGGTGACTTGTTCCAAAAATTTAAAAAATTGGTCTGTTTGAAAAAAATGATATGAGCCATCGTGATGTAATTTTTTTTTTTTATGAATTTTTGGAAAAGTTGAGTAGAATTTTGATTCTCACATGTCAACACAAACACTTAACTACAATCGGAATGTCTTAAATTACTTGGAATTGTCAGATGCATGTATTGAAAATGACTTTCGATCTATTAGGAACTATAAATCAGGGCACTGTGAGATTCGTTTCGCCGATAATTTTTTAATTTACCTGTATCAGTCAATAGAAATACGTCATCAGTCACCCGTCACTGATCATCCGTGCATTATTAATTAGTTTTCTTTCTATTCGTCATCCGTCATAATTCAAGAGTAAAGAGTCGTATTATTCATCAGTCATCAGTTAATTTTACTATCCGTCAGCCGCCAAAAGTCATGATCCAGCGATCATTTACCAGTCAACGATCAGTCAACATGAATGTTGACTGATCCAGGGACTGCATATTTTGCCTTGCCCAGTACATGCAAATATACAATATCAATACATTGTTGATAACGACAACCTTTAGAAAACATTACATCGCCAACAACATATATGAAAAAGAAAGAAAATGGGGTAAATGTCAAGGAGACAACATCCCATATCCAGGTTAAAACGACCCAAAACAAAGCATCTAGGAGTCACCGTACGGTCTTTAACACTGAGGCACCTCACACCATATAGCAAGCCCTAAATGGCCCCAAAATGTAAAAAGTGAATAATTCAATGGAAACAAACCAAATCCAATAACCCAAATATCACGAAACTAAAATTTTTTAAGAAGACCAGGACAAGCAAATGACAAACATATTCCTGACTGAGGACAGGCGCAAAAATTATGTATTTATATGTTTATTGTTATCGTTTGTTTGTAATTATATATATCCTGCAATTAAACAAACGAGACAAACACTAAGATAACACATTTCAATAACTAATAAATTAAGTCTAGACCTTTTGGGACAACTTGTGCCTCTTAAAACATTTTAAGATAAAATAGAATTCAATGAAAAAAAAACAATAGAATTAAATAAAAAAACAATAGTTGAACACAATTAAATACAAAGTGCCGCTCAAGAGCCTAATTGTCAATAAAAATATATTTTTGGTATAGATATTCTAGACAAGGCTGGAGTTGATTTACAATATAGCTAATCTTGAAATACTCTTGGAAGCTTACCCTTTAAAAGCATAGATTTCGCCCCTAGGAAATGAAATATCTAAGATGGTCATCCTTTTGTTTTCGTGTTTTGGTTCTATGTTTGATCCAATTATTTCTTCAGTTGTATTTGTTTTGGTTTTTTGATTGTGTTTGTATTTTCCTTATCGTGTTCAAGCTAAATTCGCCCTCTTGCCATCAGTAGAAATTTCTAAATTTTGCACTGTCCCCGATGTTACAATCTTTATATCTCAAACACACGTGGGTAAGCTTAATTGTCGTCTCGCCTTCGGTTGAGATTTCCAATTCTAGCATTGTCCATCTACTGTATATCGGAAAATTTTCGCGGCAGTTTGATTTTCGCGATTTTCGTGTTTGGAATGGAAGCACGAAAATGAAACAGCGCGAATATACTTGTCTATTATTGAAATCAACAGTCAACAATTGAGCAGCGCGAATTCAAAACTGCGCGATCTAAAACCATGTCGATGTACCGCAAAATAAAGACGGTGCGAAAATTTCGCTGTTTACAGTATGTTTGAGTTTGATTGAATGATATCAATGGTTTCCACTTTATATTTAATTTTTTTTTTAATTTTGCAAGACAAGTTTCTGTATGACATAATTATAAAACTATGTAGGGACCATTGTGGCAATCTCTGACTAAGTAAAGTCAAATAATATGATGATAGAACCGTCTAGTTTCCATTATGCCCATCGTTTATCAAGTGTAGCTTTTCGGTATGTATTTTGGAGCAGACAATCTAAGGACAACTGTGCCAAATTGGTCAAATTTGACTAGCGGTTTCTGTTCTTTCAAATATTATGATATAACAAGATACAATGTTTTAATATTCGTTAGCAGCCATCTTTGATAATGTACATATATCTTGCAGATTTTTAGGGCCGTGTAAGAACGCTGAGACTAAGTCTGATTCTTATTGGACTAATAGTTCCAGGCATCTTTAAATTAATATAGTGAAGATTGCAGTAAACACTTACAATGGCCGGATTTACAATTACATGCAACAATCTACTAGGGAACTACATAAGAAAAACAACAAAAAGACAAAAAACAAACGTAAACAGCGTTGGGAGCTCGGAATAGCCGGACTTGGTACCGGCACTAACAAAAGCCAGCGTTAGGGTTAAACCGGTTTATGGGTACTCACCCAAACAACCCCCTTTCTGTATCCCGTTTCCCTATATTATAATAAACGTAGAAATAAAACCAAATAAAGGTAGCCTACTAACTCCTACACCACAACCTTGAGAAAGAAAGAATAAGACAAAACGTAATTTAGAAGATGGGTCGAGGAGTGCTCGCCGCTAAACTGCCGACTAGCTCAAGGAGTCTAGTCTGCTGGTAAAACTCTGTCGCACTACGAAATAAAAATCAAACTCAAAACTCCCCGATGGGTTTAGTAAAGAAACGTCATAGATTTCAGTAGAAATGTATTTTCAGAAGGGTCAAATATTAAACCCTATCAAATGAGATAAAAAGTGTTAACCAAATTACTTCTTTGGGTACGTAGTTAATTTTCACATCAATTGACCAAACTCCATAATTGAAAGAGAAAGATCGAACAGTTTGTATGAACTTGTCTATAAGCATTTCAAGTAATGAATTCTACTCATACCGAAGGAGAGTGTTTTATTGATTGATAAGAAATAATTTGTGCATCACTGCAAGTACCTTCTGTAAGTTAGGTCTATTCTTTAAGAATACGTACAAGTGCTCAAGATTTACTAAATGTGTGAATAATCCTTTAGGGATTACTGTTATTCTGTTTTCTTCTATATCTCTGAAGAACAAACAATTAACAAATATAAATAAATCTCAATAAATGTACACAAAAATTTAAATTGAAAAATAAAAAATGAAGAAATAGAAAAATAGATTAGAAAATGTTTAAGATTTAATTCGAAACGTAAGTAAAGCATGTATTAAAAGCATACAAAAACCCAAACGTTTAGATTGTATTTAAAAACGTTCATGTTAACAATTTCATTTTGAGTTTCATTTTTAGCATACTTGATTTTATTGAATACCTTCAGTTCATCGAAAGGACGTTTAATGGGGTTCGCTACTCCATGTGAAAAAAATAGGATTTCAAATAAATGTTATTTTTGTTAGCAAATTAAAAAAGAAGTAATTTCATTGAAAAAGAAATCATTAGATTGATGATCTCGTTTTTGAGATATAAGTGATTGAAAATTTGGCTGGAAACTGAGCTCTTCGGATTTTTCATAGGATTAACATTAGCAAGGTCCAACCATGAATGAATGTGACAGAATAAATAAAATTAAATGAACCTTTTTCAGAATGCTTATAAAGATGTTTAAAATGAAATTCTTGGAAAAAAGGGGTCCATTGGCAAAAAATTATAATGCTTTTAACTGGATAAAACCCGAGAAATCCAAAAATCTGACAGACATCCCAATACATGAGGAGCGAACCTCCTTAAATAAACTTACAAGAACTTGAGATTTGTAAGAGAATCAAACAACCCAGTAGGTAGAACCATTATCTCGTTTCTTTCCAAATCTCTGCAATATAACCAAATAAACATGTTCCGCTACCGTTCTTGCTGATTTAATTTGCAATGTTTTTTTTGTTACTAACCATGTATGTTAAATCAAATAGAAAAAAACAAATGCACCCGTTTTATGTCAAAATCTGACTTTTTCAAAGCGTTTTGTTGGTGTTCCAAAAAATATAAAGTTTCTAATTTTCAAGATAAAGCGTGATAATCCATTTCAAAGACACATCTGTCGAATGACCGACAAATTTGTTAACAAAATAACACAAATTTTCCATTAACCACCGGGCATTCATGAAATGTGAAAACACATCAGCTGAAATTGACCCTAATTAATTTCGTTTAAGACTGGATAATTTGTCTGTTGACAGCTTATTAAAATTAGACAGTCGTATCTACATAACTATGCAAAGATCTACAACATGTTCATGTAAGGTTCATTATGTAAATACTTTACAATTATATAGCATGGCAAAAAGGTCAATACATGGATTTACAGAATTCACAAGAGCATATTGCCCAAGGTCTATAAATCAAGGTTTTGACCTCATTGCCAATCTATAATTGTTTTACAACTCAACGACATTACTATTGTTTCATTTAGCACGCGCTGTGTGTTACCTTAATAAATATGTTGTAAACGTTCTGTGTGTTAGCTTAATAAATATGTTCTATGTTTCACTGGAGTTCACACTGTGAGTGCTTTGTTTTGAATGTTGTGATTCTGTTTCTGTGCTTTGTGTCTGTCTAGCGTCGTTGTTTTGTGTCTGGCGTCATTGTTTTCTGTGTTCTCGTTTTGGCTATGCCTTTGGACTTCGATTTCTGTAAATTTCACTCCTTCGGTATTCTACTGCCATTGTTTCTAAATAGCAAAATACCGAAGTTACTGTTAATTTATTTTCTGCATATGCGCATTTCGACAACTTATGTCTAATCAGTGCAGATCAAACCAAAACATTTGGAATTCAATTAACCGAAAACATGTTAAAGCTGATAGAGAATACATAACCAAAAAGATCTTAAGAGAAAAGCCAAAATTCAACTACGGACAGAGCTATACTCCTTAGTTTTGAACAAAATTTTGCAAAATTTAGATATTGCAAGTTTCAATAAAATCAGTTTTCGGGTCAGCACCGGTACCGAAGTACTGACTACTTGGTTGGTGAATACCCTGTAGGACTAACAGTCCACCAAGAGAGGCATCGGTCCAGTGGTAATAAACAACAAAAAACCGAAGCTACGAACGTTCTGTGTGTTAGCTTAATAAATATGTTGTAAACCTAACTTTTCAATATATGGAACATCATGTACTTTTTATGGAAACACTCGGTTCAAATTTTGTTAACAGAACGTCACGTGACGTCCAATGAACCACATTGCATAAACAATATCACAGAATAACTTACACGTGTTCAAGATTTGTAACAGAGTCGAACAATCCTTTATGGAGGACTTTTAACTTGTTTTCTACGATATCACTGAAAATATATGTAAAAAAAAAAATAAATATCAACTAATAATATTGTTTTAACTTTTTAATTTCAAGTTAACGTGAGCTTCGCTAATTTATGTCAGTACAGAAAACCAGTGTCTAAATTTTACAAAACCTTGTTAAAAACTAAGTATTATCTCCCTCATGCATATAGCTCTGTCCTTTCTATTTAGATCCTTTTAGTTATTTGTTCTCTATCACCCTTTACACTTTTTTCGGTTAATGGACTTCCAAATGTTTTGGTTTGATCTGCACTGATGACACATAAGTTGTCCAAGTGCACATATGCAGAAAATAAATTAACAGTAACTTCGGTATTTTGTTATTTAGAATATTCGACCTGGCAAAATCTTCGGAAAAGTTTGCTTTAAAGTATATATTAAGCTTTCGTTTTGTTGTTTGGTTATGACATCAAATAAGACGAAATAACATAGTTACAAAGTAAATATATCTGTACTTATTTTTCACTGATAACAAGGATTAATTGTTTATTCCAAAATTATATAGCCTCATTAAATATGTGGTTTTAGAGCATGCAATAGATCACCATATTTATATTAGTGTATCATATTTATTCGTTTTTTTAGCTGTTCCTTAAGGTATATTTTACTAAACCTTTATTCTGACATAAAAATTGTGATAATTCTAAAATAAAATCTATTATTTGAATGTCTTTTCAGTGTACTTGTATTATGGACCTTCAAATTAGATAAGTGAGACGGCAAATCTTATCGTATATTTACCGTAATAGAGGTACACATAAAGGTGGATCGTTATGTGATAAAAAATGAATAAATAAACAACTGAAAATGCAAGGTTTAGTTCTACAGATTACAGTTGCAATAACTTATGTTTCTTCATTGCAGAAATTGAAATAAAAAATGAAGATTAATACAACAAGTTGACCGCACTTACGGAATTGATAACCTATTGAACTGATGCCAAAACAAGCTCAGGACAGAGCTATGCACAAGACAGAAACTCTTTATTTCTATAAAATGTCTGATTTTTGATTATGGAAATTATCGAATGATCTTTTTTTCTAGCACCTAAGTTCCCAATGACAAAGCTGGTCTTTCCGAAAAAATTATCATTCCATCAGGAGAGGCATCGACCCAGCGGAAATTACACATATAAATACAAAAAAGTTAAATCAACGTCAGTTTACAAAAGTGAAAAGGGTTCGTGGAGCTAAAAAATACACTTATTTTAGTCCTGGCGTTTCGTCTTTGATTTACCTCATTTTTACCCCCCAAACACCTTTTGACGTCATGGAAAAAACAATGTTTGAATATATTATTGTCATAATTTAGTTCTGTGATGTAGAAATTGTGGGAACCTATAGGAAAAAAAGCTTTGCCGGAGAAAGAAAAAATACATCTATTTCTCATGCATTAAATTAGAATTTCTTGGTTTATGTTGACTTTGAAAATATTTTGTGGAATATTCTTTTATCTTTTGCGCTTTCAACTATAGAAAAGATAATTGACGCCTTTTCGACCATCGGCGTATAGATTTCAAAATCTTGTATTTTATATTTAGTGATTTCCTACATAGTTCTATAACCAGTTGTGTGTTCTAGACTTTGTTTTTGTCGATAAATAGAAGCGTTTCATAATACCACCTCTCCTTTTATGTTTTTATCATTCTACATAAAAAGAAGCACTCCTGAAACATAGATCATCATCGATGCCACTGCTTGTGGACTGTTAGTCCCCGAGGGTATTCACCAGCCCAGTAGTCAGTACTTCGGTGCTGACCCGAAAGCCGATTATATTTGAAACCTTACAGTATCTAAATTTTTGTAAATTTTGTTCAAAACCAAGGAGTATCTCTCTCATGCAAAGCTCTGTCCTTAGCTGATTTTGGCTTCATATTTAGATCAAATTGGTTATATGTTCTCTATCAGGTTTTACATATGTTTGAGTTTATGGTCTTCCAAACGTTTAGATTTTATCTGCATTGAAGAGACATAAGTTGTTGAAATGCGCATATGCAGAAGTTATATTCACAGTAACTTCGGTATTTAGTTATTTGTAAGTAATTCACATACGGAATATATCTATCTCTAAGGCCTGTCCTTAGCTGAATTTGAATTTCTATTTCGATTCTTTCGGTTATTTGTTATCTGTCATTTTTCAATTTATGGCCTTCAAAATATTTTGATTTGAACTGCACGGAAGAGACATTAGCAGTCAAAATGGCCACCGCAACTTTGGTATTTATTTTTTAGTAATGACTCGATGCCTCAGCTGGTGGAATATTTGTTTCCGAAGGTATTCGCTAAAGTTATCAGTAATTCGATGTATGACGGAAAACCAATTTTACTTTCAAATTTGCAATATCTTAATTCTCGTATATTTCGTTTAAAAATAAGGAACAGCTCCCTCGTGCAAAGGTCTGTCCTAAGCTTATTTTTGATTTCCAATTAGATTATTTTGGTTATTTGTTCTCTTTCAGCTATTACACATATTTCAATTGGATTTCATCTGCATTGAAGACATAATTTGTAGAACTGGTCGTCTACAGGTACTACGTTTACATTCAACTTCAGTATTTATTTGATTATAAATAACTAAATAAAATTGTAATAGGACGTGCTTTAAACACTCCGATATCACTTCAGGTGTAGAAATATAGTTTCTACAACGAGAACAAAGTTGATTATGAACTTTCTCACATCGAGTTAAATAAATTTTACAAATGTTTGAAAACGAGGCTTGCCAAGTTTTCAAACATATGAAAATTTGTTAAACAAGAAGTGAAAAATTTCATAATTAACGTGTTTAAGTTGTAGAAAATGTTTTTCCTATGACATTATGTATAAGACCGAGAATTATTTTCCGAATAGATTTGGCGGGAAATTTAACGCCAGTTGTTCTTTCACTAGAGACGAGAAATATTTTTATCACACCGGTCAGGTGTTGGTTAAATTTGCTAGAAATTAGAGAAAAAGTGATAAACATATGAACAACACGCAATAAAGAGACTCACTTAAACTTACTTCCGCTGCAAATGTACGATTTTGTCATTTTAACGGCATACAAATTTGCGACAACACCCGGTGACGTCAAAGAACACAAATTTCAGGCTCTGGTGTAATTTTTACAGACTGTAACGTACTAAGTACATTTAATCGCTCTATATGGCAACCATTGTATGTAACCAAAGGTTGAACCAATACAAAATATGTGCCGTAATTGTCTTATTTGAGTCGAAAAATTCACGGATACTTCATTTAATCGTTGTTTTACACATGTACACCGGAATGGCCATTTATGTCATTTGTTTAAGCCTCAGGGAAAATTATACGACATAAATTGCCAGCCCGGTGAACAACTTGAGTCTCCGTTTTTTTCTTAACTTTTCATCGGTTCAAAGTAAGGTTGAACTTCAACTACTTACAGCAGGCTTAACTTTGTAAGAGAATCAAATATGTGAACGGGAAAGTCACTTATCTGGTTTTTTTCGCAATCTCTGAAACATAGAAAATAAAATAAATATCACCAAAGATATTTAGTATCTAACCTTTCAAGATGTTGGTTATCATAGTTCTACTGTCGAGAGGGTATTCAAATTTCGAGCCTCAGCGAGACTTTTTATTTTAACCCTTGAGACTGTAAAATTATTATAACTAACTACTTAACATGGATTCTCTATAAGAACTTAAATTATTTGGAAATGGCAGGTCACAGATTTTGCTCATTTTTATCTCACATGATTAAATTACCCAATGAGTCGCAAAAGTAGTGCTAGTTTCTTATTATTGACCTCCGTTGACATGGTTCCCATTAATGACATTTTAGGCCATTTCAAAAACCCTAAAATATACACTTTTCAAATACTATTTTTTTAAGGTAAATGAATACTTTTCATATATAACTTGTTATTATATTAATTTGGATCATTAATGACCATCTCCAAAACAATTTAAACACTTTGCATAAATATGAAGTCAGAATGAGGCTATAGAATATGTCAAAAAATATTCTTTTCTTCAATGCAAATTTCCGACAATATTATGCTTATTTTTTTTTTACAAGGTCAATTTTTAGAATAAGCACCAACTGCATATATATAGTTCAATGTCATTTACCTTGTTTTCCAGGTCACTTTAAATTTCGATTTTATTTAATTGGTCCTTTTCAAAAGCACAATATTCATTTAACCTTGACAATAAAAGCTTGACCCTTTCTAAAGACACTCCATCAGGTTCTTTGTGGAAGAAACTTTTGATCTCCTATGGAGTGAAATTGACAGAAGAGCTTTAGAATAAGAGAAATGTACTTTCATCGTTCTGTTTTGGTAATTAATTATGTGTGTGCCGATTTTTCTTTCCTATTTATATAAATAGTGACGAAAACACCTGCAAGAATAAAAAGAATAAAAAAAATCCCAAATAAACAAATACACCACAACAAAACTAAACCACAAGCAGTGTGACACCCTACAAATGAATGAACTGTAGTTTATATCCAAAAATCAAAAAAAGGAGGTTGAATCCTCTTTGTGTTTCTGGAGAAATTAAATCTTTTTAGCATTATTTGCTTTATCAAAAAATACTCTATTGACAGTATACATAGTTAATTGTCTTTCGAGGTAGCATTTTTAGGATTTCTGGGTTTTTTTGGGAGATGTTTTTTGTTTTAGAGAGGAATTTCGATAGTTTTGCTGATTTTGACCTTATTTGGTACTATTCTGATTTTGACCTTATTTGGTACTATTCAAACCCATATGCAAAAATCATTTCTGGAATAAAGGGACAATTTCACTGGCTTGGTTTGTTGTTAAATTAAGAATTTAGTAAATGTTATTGTTTTATGGCGAGGGGAGAGCAAAATGAACTGTTTTTTTTTACCTTTTGCTGTTGGCTTTTCCAAATATCACATCAAGTTCAAATTCTAAATTCATAATACACGGATCTTTTACCAAAATAAAATTTGTTTTATCAATAGCTAATTATCAGGAGATGCATGGGGGTAATAATTACCGAACAGAGTTGTTAAACGCCGAAGTCCATGAGAAAAAGACAAATCAGGCGGAAACCACAGGAAAAAACTGTCGATCGCAATGGTCCTGACTTGATACAGGCATTTCAAAAGAAAAGGTGGGTTTAACCGGTTTTGTGTATGCCAAACCTCCCCTTACATTGGCAGTGTCCCATAGCAACTCAACAGCAATTGCTATTGAACGGTTGTAGACATTTAAAAGAAATGATCATCCAAGTACTAAGTAAAGAAAGAATCTTGAATCAGAGTTCGCACCGAAACCTCAAATTTTGATATTTATTAAAGAACCTTTTTAATGATCGTATTGGACGGAATTAAAGCCTTGATTGATAAGGTCACGGAGATAAATATGTCTAATGAGAAAGTCTGTATAATATGTACTAGCTCTCGCGTAACGAATTCACTGTGAAAAATACACTCTGGAAGCACAGGAAGTTGGAATATTACTCTCCAAGTTGGGGAAATTAATAATTTTGAAATTAAAATCGTCCCTTTTGTCGTAAATTTTACTACTGAGATGACCATTTTCGTCAAATTCGAGATGTAAGTAAATAAGTAAATAAAAAAAGATGTAGATCTACATGTAGTTGTCTCTGTCGTTTCTTTAATCTCTAGTTCTGGCGGATGTATTAATGGGATTCATTTAGCAAAAGATGCGTTTTTGATGGAAAAACATCATCAATATATCTATAAGTCTTTTATTATATGATCTTTTAAGAGTCCCTGAAGAAATTTAGTCTCGTAAGAGTATAAAAACAAGTCTACGAGTAGATAACGACAATTAGTGCCAATTGGAATGCCAACTTGCTGTTGATAAACAGCACCTCTAAATGTATCAAATATGTTATCAATAAGAAAATCAACCATTTGATAGAAGAATTGGATATTAATAATTGTTTTAGCACACATGATAAGGAAGATAAAAAGACATATATATTTGAAAGGAATAAAATGTATTTTTATATACATGTATTTCTGATAAATGTACTCAGAATATGTTTTGCATTCACAATATATTAGTTTTGAATTTTAACAATACAATTTTTAATATATCTTTTGTGGTGATGGTGTTGCTTTAGAACAAAATTTTTAGCTCAACTGGCTTTGGTGGTAAATTTTTACTTCACAGATCTTCTTGTTGAGAAACACTGAATGGATTTAATCCAAACTTCGGATAAATCATGGTTAGGAAGTGTTGACCAAATGCTGATCGGTGTCGATCTGTCATCCAACATGGGCACCACCAGCGAAACTTAGTCCAACGTTGGGAAATATGAAAAAGAAAGGAAATGGGGTAAATGTCAAGGAGACAACATCCCATATGCAGGTTAAAACGACCCAAAGCAAAGCATCTAGGGGTCACCGTACGGTCTTCAACACGGTGAGGAACCTCACACCATAAAGCAAGCCCTAAATGGCCCCAAAAAGGTTAAAAAGTGAATAAATCAATGGAAACAAATGCAGAAATAGACAAACAACGAATACATGAAGTAAATGAATATGAGAAAGGGTCTGTAGAAACACACGGTGATCAACGCTTTTATTGTTGTTATTTATCTTGAACATCGCTTTCTAAATAACCGCTAAATGGATTTAAAGGAAACATAAACGAGATGCTGGCCTTGTGTTGTTACCTTAGTGTAAATAATTGAGGTGTTGACCAAGTGTTGTTACTTTTTTGCCAATCAGTCATCCAACGTGCCAGCCAGTGGAGAACTGAATTTAATATTTGGACCCTATGGGAAATGCAGGCAAGGATTTTTCTCTAGAGAACCAAACCAAACATGACACCAATGTTTCTTATGAGGTGCTTATCAAGTGTTGTTACTTTTGTGTCATTCCCTCATCAACAGGGAACATTGTTTTAAAAATTTATGCAAGTGAAAGAACATTCAAAAATCTTTTCCTCCGAAACAATTGGACAAATTAGAACCAGACTTCTTTATTATGTATCTGAGGGGTTCTTTCAAAACAAGTTTCATTCAAGTCTGCAACTTTGGAGTACATTCCTTATCTTCTTAAACCATTTTGCGAGTTGAAAATAAAATATGGCACAACAGTTCTCTTTAAAATTGTGTCTTGTAGATCAATCCCTTAACCAAGATGGTAGCCAGCTGGGAAAAAAGTTAATTGTTGTACCATTTAACCATTCAAAACTAAGGAGTATCTCCCTCTTGCATAGCTCTGTCCTTAGCTGATTTTGGCTTTTCGATTAAGATCTAATTGGTAAATTGTTCTCTTTCAGAGTTTACATACATTTCGGTATATGAATTTCCAAATATTTTGATTTTATCTGCACTGAAGAGTTGTCGAAATGCGCAGATGCAGAATCCAAATTAACAGTAACCTCGGTATTTTGTTAAGATTTCTTGACTTTGACATAAAGATTTCTTTACATTTTTTACGAAAGGATGTGGAGTAAATGAACATGAGACCATAGCACATATGTAAACTCAAACTGCAATAATTTAATGAGCTGTAGGGCCATTTGAAAATGAGACCCTATCGATTTACGAGTTTATTTTACTATATGTATCGGCCCTTGTCCAGGTAAACGATACAAGTTCTTGAAAGCCTTTTGTTTCAAAGTTGTTTCTTTGTTAATTTACTCAAGACACACCATGTGTTATTTATTAGAAAGTGTCTCATTTAAAAGTAGTCGTTTTGTTCCAAAATTAATAATTAAAACTCTTTGAATCTTACGATTTGTAACGCGATACATGGACAAATGTAACAATTGATGCTTCCGTTACCATGTTTCGTTTAAAAAGTGTTAATATTTTGTTCGAACACATTTTAAACATTTAAGAGCCATTCTCTGTAAGAATCAAAGAAACCTGGAAATAACTTTTTTTTCGCTTTTGAAATTCACTGAAAACATTTGTTTGACTTAATAGTAAAGAAGCAATTCACCAGAAATTTTATTTTCGTTGCCATGGCAACTAATAAGGTAGTTTCCGACATTTCCATTAGAAAAGTCTCCTTTCATACAAAATAGTCATTACATTTTAAAAATGACACGGATTATTTATATTAAGTAATGTCGAATCATTTCTTTAAAAGTTAATTGAAGAAACTGGGTATCCTATACAGAAGTTCAAGGTATATGCCCCGGGTAAATATCTTCTGTATTGAAATTTAGTGCCTTATAAACTGTTGAAGACATGATTCTACATTATGTAATGTATACAAACATGTTTTATGATATTATCTGTATATTTTTTTTTATAAATTAAATGTTATAAACACTTTGTATAAATGGAAACAAGCTTAACTTTTTGTGAAGGAAATGTTGGAAATGCCAAAGGTCGTGGCCATGGCAGCGAAAACGAAATTTTATGATTTTTGATGAATTCGATCTTTACTACGAAGTGAAACAAACGTTTTCAGCAAATTTCACCAAAAGTTAGAAAAAAAAATATTTTAAGGTTTGTTTGGTGCCTAAAGAGAGTCTTAATTCCTTTCCATAGAACAATGGTAATCGACTCATAAAACTATGACAATAACAAAATAACGAAGTTTTTCTGTTCATTTATTCTCTGCATATGCGCATTTCGAAAAATTAGGTCCAAACATTTGGAAGTCCATTAACCGGAAAACATTTTAAAGCTGATAGAGAACAAATAACCAAAAGGATATATAAATAGAAAAGCCAAAATTCATTTTAAGGACATAGCTATGCATGAGGGAGATACTCCTTAGTTTTAAACAAAATTTGTAAAATTTAGATATTGCAAATTTCCATACAATCGGTTTTCGGGTCAGCACCGAAGTACTGACAATTGTGTATTTTGGTTTATGGATTTCCAAATGTTATGATTTGATCTACACTCAAGAGACGTAAGTTGTCGAAATGCTCATATACAGAAACTTAATGCACAGGAACTTCTGTATTTTGTTATAACTAGGACAATCGCCAAATAAAACAGGACAACGCCCCATAAAACGATGATTTCTCGCAAATTAAACCAGGGCATATAAAATCACAAAATTGAAATAGAATATATAGCTTAAAAATTAACTTTGCCATTTATATCCATTTGTTAACGTATACTGTGTTAAAAAAAAGAGAAACAAAAACATGTGAAAACGATTTTTAGTTAAAACTATTGCAATCAATGACATCCGTCATCTGTCTGTTAAATTTTGTATTGTCATCAACTCCTCTGATACCACGGAAGGATGGTTCTTTACAGAAATTGTTCATTTCTTTCCATTTCGATAAAAAAAAACATCGCCGCAATAGTCAACTATCGGCCTCAATTTGGAAAACATCATTCTCATCATCTGCTCTGAAACTATTAAAGCAAATTCAACTGAAATGCACACAATGATGAAATAATGTTTGGAGAGTCCTTCAAAATGATTTCTAATTTTGTTCGGGTGCGACAAAAGCACTGCTGAAGAGGAATATAACTTAATTACAGTTCAAAGGGAAAGTCATATTTTGATTATCTCTGATGAGACCAAAAATGCAAATTCAACAATTCTTTACAGGAATGATGTATGAAATGTCCTTTTAGTCTATTTTCAAAAATAACTTATTTTGTTCTATCCGATAAATAACATGGCCACCAATGGGGAACGAGATATAATATTACTCCGTACGGGAAAACATCATGAAACGTAACAGCATAATAATGGCTTAAAAGCATCCTCAGGTGAGCGAATCAGGCTCAGATTCTTTGTCACTAGTTTATTACTTGATAACTTTGTCTTACATGTCGTTAAGTAAGTTTGATTACAGTGTTGATAAGTAAATGAGAAATGTGTTTAAAATCATTTCAAATTTTTCGTGACAAAACCTTGTCTATGGTGGTAAAAGTTAGTTTTACAATCCACTGTCATTGTGCCATTACAGTATGTTTTCAAAAATTATGAATCTGTACTGATTTACAGTATTGACAATGTGTGAATTATGTAATTCTGTTAAAGTGTAAATGCGGTAAATAGAGTACGTGAAAATTCTTTAAATCAGTACGTGTAAATTCTGTAAATCAGTACGTGTAAATTCTGTAAATCAATACATGTAAATTCTGTAAATCAGTATTGGATCTTCTTAATCATTTTATTTACTTACAAAAACATAAGATCTGTAAGAGAATCAAATATTTCCACAGGGAGTTTTGTAATCTTGTTTCCTTCAAAATGTCTGAAACACAAAAATTGAAAAAGGGTATGATTTTTTTTATTATTATTTTTCTGTACGTTGAAAGTAACTTACAACCAATCAACAACCAAATACTGACATTACTGTAAACTAAGCTTTTGCATATGGCCATTTCGACAACTGATATCTCTTCAGTGTAGATAATAAAATGTTAACATTTTGAACACCACCAACTCAAAGATGTCTAAAACCTGACAGGGAACAGATCACCAAATATGATTTAAATGGAAAACCTAAGTCAGCTAAGAACAGAGCTTTGTATCAGGGAGATACTCCTTAGTTTTCAACAAAATTTACAAAAATTTAGAAATTGCAAGTTTCCAAATGAAATCAGCTTTCGGGTCAGTACTGAACACTGGGCTGGTGAATAATATGGGGACTAACAGTCCACAAGCAGTGGCATCGGCTCAATGGTAACATACAAGTAATACCGAAGTTACTGTAAATTTAGTTTCTAAATATCGATTTAATTTCTGCATATGACCATTTAGATAACCCCTGTCTTTTTAATGGAGATGTAATAAAGAAAATGAAAGACCTTCAACTGGTCCTATTTTTTATTTGAAAATTTATAGGGTTATAGAAAACTGATGAAACCTCAGGTTTTGTAGGGGTTTAATCTGCAGGTGCTTTAGTTATGTGGCGTTCTTGTTCAATTTTGTTAATTTGTTTTGTCTTTGTTATACTGTCTCAATTCGTGTTGGATATGAATTACAATGATTTTGGATTAATTGTATGATTTTAGAATTCCCCCTTTCCTCGTTCTTGCTTCGGTATTCGTTTGCCGATGTATTATAAGATATTTGTCTACGCAAATAAGTTTTCGAAATGTCAAATAAATGTCTTGTAGAATTCGATGAGCTTAATAATTATCTTGTGTTACAAATAACGAAATGCCCAAGTCCCTGCAGATGCACATTTCAATAGCATATGTCTCTCAGTGCAGATTAAATCACAACACTTTCAAGGAGATCAGATTTCAGTTTTCGAATAACTGTTCCATATTACATCACTATATTTCAATACTGATCTTATAAAAAGCAAAATTACGAGAAATTACTGGTTTTTCTGTCCAAAAATACTTTAAATGACGCGGAATATCAATACGAGAACTAGCCTTTTTGTAAATATTATCAACAGGACTCTCCATGTGCAACAAAACTGAAACAACGGCACTAGAATACCGAATAATTTAGGCAAACATATATGATTGCCAGGTCATGTAATATATTTCAATTAATACCAAAATGCTCAATTAAATTGCGAATTGTTCCACGCTTACAGTATCAAGTAAACAGATTAAATTAAAGGTGTACTTACAATTGCATAAGTTTTGTAAGAGATTCAAATATTCCTGCAGGTAGTTCTGAAATTCTATTTTCTTTGAAAACTCTGTAACACAAAAATACAATAAAAACACATGTTATAATACTGTATAAACAGATTTTCATTTTACCCGCATCTTGTGTAAAATAATGATTTGAATGATTGCTCTTTCCTCTCGCACTGTCATGTGTGCCGATTTGTTTTCGTTTTTTTTATTCTCATTGAGTGAACATGACCTTTATTTAAATGCAACAGAGTGAAATCCATTTCTCAGCACATGCTTAATTCAAGCTTAAAATAGTCTAGGGGTTGTCGCCACAAAGTGTGTACCCCTATGGCGGATCGAATAACAAACGACGAACGAACGGACACCATGATCACTATGTACCACGCGCTTAACAAATAAGACAGGGATCAAACAAATGTGTTTATCACTTTTGAGACATAGTAGTTCCTATTTTTAGCGGTGTGAGATTTCCTTGTCTTACACTAGTGCAAGACAAAAAAATCAAGTGCAGTATACCGGCAAATATCGTGTTTGCACATTAGGGTCTTATAGTCTACATCTGTCCTCATTAGTGGATAAAAGTGTATTTAATCTACGTATTATAAAATTGTTATATCATTTGAAGTAAAATTTTACAGGAAAATACGAGAAAATCGTCTTTTAAAATATGGCGCGCTCGGGTACACATTCCTTAACTTATGACGTTGTAAAAAGGGACGTAACTCCTTGTGTATACAGACAAAAAGGGGACGACATTTTTGTGTGGATTTTAGTATATTTTAGGGTAAATACAGTGAGAAATAAAATCAAACACCAGTGGAAGTGCGAGACAGGAGAATCTTACCCTCGGGTAAGATTTCAATCATCTCGGACTCAGCAAGCTTCGTCCGAGACTGGAAATCTTACCCTTGGTTGTCTGAGATTCTCCTGTCTCGCACTTCCCCTGGTGTTAGATTCTTAATTTCTCATTTATCAGAAACACATATCAGCTGTGATTTGCTTGTTGTAGTAAGAATTTCTCATATGGATACACTATCATATTTTTCCATTTTGCTGTTTATTTGGGGTAAATAAACTTTGGCATTTAATTTCTATAGATGCGACTCGATAAAGTGCCTTATTGGCGTTAAAAATAAATTCACTACAAAAAGGTGGACACTGACGCCAATAAGGCATTTAATCAAATCGCATCTATAGAAATTAAAACCCATTCACGTAAATCAGGAAATTCTCGATACGCACTTCAACCCCAGTGACTGTGGTTGTAAGTATGTTATAATTGATTTCTAGTCGTAAGTCTTTTCGTCAAAAAAAAAAAAAAAACAAATAACAGCGATTGTTAAAACACTGTGTCAGTTAATTATATATTTTTTGACGATCCTGCATCCATAGCATGTAAATACAAATGTAACGTTCGACTTGTAGCAATGGGTTCTGCTTAAACCGGTTCCAGGGGTTGTCTTCAACGCAGTATGGTCTATGAGGAGAGCTCATTGTTGAAAGCCTCATGGTGACTTCAAAATGAAGAACAACGATCAAAGCGTTGTTCCATTGCTTGATTTTACAATGTATATGTAGAGACATTTTCTCATGTACAGTTACTCCATGTCCATTCATTGTCTTTATATTTGATGTGTGCGTGTTGAATTCGGTTTTATTTTTTCCATTATGAAATGGCTAGATTTAACAAATAAACCTATCAAGTATGTTTAATTATAAATTCAATTGTATAATCATTTACTGCATTAATCTAACAATTTCTTCGCAAAAATTATAAACTTACAAGCTAAGTAAACTGGTCAATGTATCAAATAATCCTACGTGTAATCTTTTAATCTGGTTTCTGTTGAGGTTTCTGTGTTTAAACAAATAATGATATTAGTGTTGGGGGGAAAAACCAAGACAAAAATAAACATTGACCTCAGTTGTACAGAAAATAAAGATGGGTCTGGTTAATAATTGTTACTTTTACAGTTTTTCATTGAAAGGCCTACAGCCCCCCACCCCAGAAAAAAGGGGTCTGTATAAGTTGAGCCATTTGTTTCCTTGCTGGTGAATGCAGCATCATTAAGGAGACAACGATTTATCTTTTGATGATTAAAATCACAGAGTTTTTCATATTTTGTGTTCCATCAAACGTCATTCAAAAATAAGAAAAAAATCAATAAAATATATTAACCGACTTTCCCAATATGCATATAGTATCCCTATTGGGGTTTTTCCCAAACCTGTTTAATGTGCGATATGCTGTCATCACCGATGGTTAAAGCAATTAATTACAGATTTACTTCACTTTATTTAGACATCAATATTCATATCTTAAAAAGCATACTCTAATCTTATATTACCCTCAGCCTTATATTACAAAAGGGTAAAAGTCCAAGAGAGCCTTTTCCCGCCGTTTTAAAACATGAAGTACCTTAAAAACAAAGCTCATAACCTTTCAGTATTGGCGCTCTTTGAATGTAAAGAATCCATTTCAAATCGAAGATTTTCTTAATATTACCTAACTACATCCTTAAGAAATTTATTTAATTATCTAAATGTAATTATTGTCTGATGATCATAACTGACACGTGAATACAGATATAAATTTGTAACTACACGTATTAAATTTTATTTGTCTCTTTATTAGAATGCGACATTTATCATTACTGTAAACGTGGATGATTTTGCGTGTGGAAATTTTCGCTATATTCACGATAAAGAAAAATCCGCGAACATATATTTCCCAAACGAATAGATTGGTTGTGACATCGTATGTGTAAAAGAAATAATATTGTCAAATTGGAGAGGCTTACAGCGCAGAAAGTATCCCGTCGCAAAATAAGTGTTCAACAAAATTGCGAAAATAACATCCCGCAAAAATTCCACGCTTACAGTATTTAATTACAGATTACTTACAATTTCATTAGTTTTGTAAGAGAATCAAAAATTCCTTCAGGGAGTTCTGTAATTCTATTTTCTTTGAAAACTCTTGAACACAAAAAATATAATTAAAAACATGTAATTATCTGGTATAAACCTATTTTCATTTTTTACACATCGTGGTATACCTATTTGGATAATTGCTCTTTCCTCGCGCACTGTCATCAGTGCCGATAAATTGATATTCGTTCTTCTTTTCACAGATAGTGAATATGACCTTTTTTTCATTGTGAAATCCATTTCTCCGCACATGCATTAATTCAAACTTGAAGGCCTCATCATTCTAAATTACGTTTTGTCTTCTTCTTTCCTTCTAAATATTAGGGTCTTTGAGCTATTAGTCTACCTGTATTAGGGTTTTATTTGTATTTTTTATAGTATAAAGAACGGGAGAGAGAAAGGGAAGGGTTGGGTACCCATAAATGGGTTTAACCGTACCGCTAACTCTTGCAAGTGCCGGTACCAAGTGCGGCTATATCGACTTCCGTCTTGAACTTGCTATGAGGTATGAGAAAAGCTCATTGTTGAAGGCCTGATGGCTACTTCAAGATGAAGAACAACAATAAAAGCGTTGTTCCATTGCTTCTTATTACAATGCATTTGTAGAGACTTTGTCTCATTTGTATTTACTCCATATCCCTTCATTGTTCCTATTGTTGTCTTCATTTGTCTTTTTATTGTTTTTTTTTCTCTTGCAGTTTCCTGGTAGAGTGTGGCATGTCATTGTAATTTTCGGCCACTGCAAATGTTTCCTGTTATCTTCTTAATATAAATCGAATAATTACAAGAAAACCGATTTTTTAAAAAGTTGCAATATGTAATAAATTTTATAAACTTTTACTTAAAACTAAGGAGTATTTCCCTCATGCATAGCTCTGTCCTTAGCTGAAGTTGAAACTTTCTTTTCAGATCATTTTTGTTGTTTGTTTTCCATCATCGTTTACACGTTTTTCGGTTAATGAATTTCCAAATAGTTTTGATCTGCACTGATGAGACATAAGTTGCCAAAGTGCGCATATGCAGAGAATAGATTAACAGTAACTTCGGTATTTCGTTATCTAGTCATGGAGTCACTAAACCTTTACAGGTTCGCCTTAGGCACATTGGCTGTGTGTTATAGACTTTTACAGTAATGTGCTTACATATTTCAGTTATAGTGTACTTGTTATATTGTTGAATTTGTCATATTCAAAAATGTAGATACACTTTCATATTTTTTAAGTTTATTTTATTTCCAAATGATATTCTGACCCATCTGCTGATGGTGCCCAAATCTGATGATTTTCTTATGCCAAGTTTTCTCGGTGAGTACCTTTGTGGTTGTTTATATTTTAATTATTTTAATTATCTTCTTGTCGTTGGTTAGCCTTTTTGTCAAAAAACGCATGACAGTTATTGTTAAATCACGGTGTCAGATAATTTTACCGTATAGCGGGTAATTTTCGCTAGGTTCTAATTTTTGCTATATTCGCGAGGTTTCTGGAAGTGCGAAAATAAAAACTCGCGAAATTAAAGTAAGTATTTCTTTAAGCATGTCTTTGCTATTCGCGAAAAGAGATGACCGTTAAGATTAAATACCCCTCTTAGGGGAACGAATCGCCAAATTTGGCAACCGCGAAATACGGTATATTTGTTGACGATCCTGCATCCGCAGCGGGTTAATACAGAAATTAGAGTAGCGTTGCTCAACTTTTAGTAATGGGTTTTTCGTTAAGCGGTACAAAGGGTCAGTTTCAACGTAGTATGAAGTATGACGAAAGTCACTATTGTAGGCCCATGGTGACTTCAAGAAAAACAATGATTAAAGCGGTGATAAATTGCTTGATTCTACCATGTATCATGTGCATTTTCTCCATATCATATGAAAATAATAAACTTACAAGCTAAGTAAACTGGTCAATTTATCAAATAATCCCACGTGTAATCTTTCAATATGGTTCCTGTTGAGGTTTCTGTGATTAAACAATTAATGATATTAGTGTTGGGGAAAAACAAACAATAGCTCTCTTTGCAAAAGAACGAATTTTGAAAGTAAAATAAGTTTTCGGTTGTCTGAATAACACTTATCACTTTGTTATTCTACTTTAAGGGACCCTCTCATAGTAGGGCTTAACCCGATCCTTAATCTAACATCAACAATACGGGACTTCTGAGTCGTGTTCAAACCGTAATACATTTCTGATACTATACGAAAACAATCAATACATCAATAGATTTAGAGGGAAACACTTCTCTATCAGTCTTTACACATATTTCGGTATACAGATTTCCAATATTGTGATTTTATCTGCACTGAAGAGACATAAGTTGTCGAAATGTGCATATGCAGAATCAAAATTAACAGTAACTTCGGTATTGTGTTATTTATTTATAAAACCTGTTGAGCTAAGGGTGGTTTATATTCAATATGTTATAGCGCTGCAGGTTAATTGCTTTCGTCAATTAAAATTTAGTTAAAGACTTGTCATGAAGGGACAATTATAAGTGTCTACTTAAATTTCATAAGTATATTTTTATATGGTATATATTAATTTCAATAGATCAAGAATTAAGTCACTCCGTCTCACTGGTATTTGAGGAGATCGTTTCAGCCTTCAATTACACGAGAGTGTCCCGTATAGGACACTACTTGTAGCACTATTTCCAATCTAAACAAATCCATAAAGTTCTAACAAATGTACACGCCTGGGAAACTCGAGGGTCTCAACTGAATTTTATTACCAGAAAGTTAATTAATATACAGTGAAACCCTGTTTTTTAAACAAATCGGGGAATGTCACTCCATGTATAACTGGTCAATGATCTAAAATATAACTTAAACCATATAAAAATCTGCGTTTGAAGACAGAAATCGTGTTTATTGTAGACCAACCGCTTCGGGGTGATTATAAAATCCGGACTTAAAGAAAAAACTTATTTACCATTGCTATTCGGGGAAACAAAAGGGTTTTTGATTTATTAAAACTCATTCTATAAATTTATATGGAGTGACATTCTTTGATTCATCGAATTGTAAATATTAAGTGTAAATCACAGATTTCCGGAGGCGACTGAGGCGATTATATGACAACCGACAACCTTTAACAGGTAGGGGAAAACTCCAATTGGGGTACTATACCCCAATTGAGGTATAAAATCCCAATTGGGGTATATGGTTATACCCCAATTGGGGTATCTGGTAAGTTTTATATAGATTATTTTTTCTCAATTCATTGGCGCGTTAGGAAACATTATACATGAGAAACTTCGTGATTGCTGTCATCAAATGACATATCGCCATCTACTTGATGATGCTGCATTTTAACAGCAGAGGAGTTTTAAGGATTTAAAATCATATATTTGATTCTGTCAAAATCAAAGATCACCGCAATTGTAACTGGGTATAATATCAAGGCAAGAGAAACGGGGAGTATGTGGAAATATAATATAGTTGAACTGAAGTTTAGTTTGTAAAAATAAGCAAAGATATTGAAGTTTCAAACACCATTGTTACAGGCTACATTCAGAGTACTTTTAAGACATGGACAAAGAGAGAAAACTCTGAAAGAAATCAAATGACATGTTTATTTGAATATTTCTCCCTTCTTAGTTTCTTAAATAATCAAAAAATATTTTCCTAAATTTATCACAGTTTGCTTTATTCGAATGTAGAAAGGGTTTTCTTTTAGATAAGCAGCATAGAACGATTGTTAGCTCCTCAAATCTTATGTTATCTCTAAATCAGAGTCACTGGTTTGTAAAATCATAAGTCGAGCTGCAGAAAATTTGCATTATCCTTTTGACAACAGAAGTATATCATCCGAAAGCTCTTACATATATGTATCCTATTGATTTATAATTATTATGTATGATGATGCGCCATTCAACCCCTAAAATATAATTAACAAACAACTGGTTATATACCCCAATTGGGGTATAACCATATACCCCAATTTGGATATTATACCTCAATTGGGGTATAGTACCCCAATTGGGGTTTTCCCCAACCTGTTTAAGTACTGGGTCCCCTAAGGTAAAATTATGTAAGACAAATCCAGATAATCATTTTAATGAACACTGCATTGTTCAACTTCACTTTAGTTTCAACTTAAACAGGTAAACAGATTTTAGTTAAAACGAATTCTGAAACTAAAACAAGTGATAAACTATCTGAATAGCAATTATAGCAAGGTACCTTGTAAGAAAATTCCTGATATTTTTTTTATTCAATTTACAGTAAGTTCGTTATAGTTCTATGTATAACAACTGGGTCAATGCAACTGCTAGTGGGTTGTCAATCGCTGAGGGTATTCAACAGCCAAGTAGTCGAGTACTTCGGTGCTGGCCCGAAAACCGAATTGATTTGAAAACTTACAATGTCTGAACTAGAAAATTATGTTGAAAACTAAAGAGAAGAGTATCTCCATCATTCAAAACTCCTTTCTCGGCTGGTTTTTGGCTTTCAATTTGAAGCTTTTGGATTATGTGTTCTTGCCATCTTATTTATATCCTTCAATTTGTGGATTTTAAATGTTTGATTTTATCTGTACTGAAGAGACATATGTTGTCGAAATAGCCATATACAGCAAATTAATTTACAATAATTTCTGTTTTTATTACCAATAGAGACTACAGTGCTCCAAGGTGCATCTTACGATCCTCTGAGTGATTAGGCATCTTTTTGAGACATTAACTGCAACCTTTCCTCCTAACAAATTTTGTGATTCGTTGTTTTGTTTATTGCTGACATCTATGACTCACAAACAAAAATGTTAAATAGATATTCATGTCTAAATTAGACACTTAATACAATTTGTATCCCATATATCAATATCGTACATTCAATACGCAAACTACCAAAATGAAACAAGTGTCTTCTTAGGAAGGTAAACCTAGGTTCAGGGACATAACTTTTAAAAATCACTTGCATGTTTGTTCAAATTATTTTCATTAATGTATTCTAAGCTTCTAAGTAACATAAATAATTTCAATTCCTTTCAATGATTGAATGCAGGACATGCTTACCCTTCCGGAGCACCTGATGTCACTCTCAGTTTCACTGGAGTTCACACTGTGAGTGCCTTTGTTCTGAATGTTGTGGTTTCTGGTTCTGTGCTTTGTGTCTGTCTGGCTCATTGTTTTTGTGTCTAACGTCATTGTTTTCTGTGTTCTCGTTTTTGCCCTGTCTTTGGACTTCGATTTTTGTGAATTTCACCCCTTTGTTCCTTCGGTATTCTACTGCCGTTGTTTTTTTTTTGAAAAGCGGCAATGAAACTGACTTTTTCAAACGCTTTACTGATTTAAGAGTTGTTGTAATTGCGACACCTTTTTATGTAACCGTTTAACCAAATAGCTTTAATAACACTCACAATGATAAAAGATTTTTCAATGAATCAAACAGACCAACAGTCAGACTAACTATACGGTTACCATCAAGATGTCTGTAAAAAAGTGTTTATGATTATTTTAAGATAGATAGACAGTAATATTCATACCACAAGATTTTGTTGTAAGTCGGAACAACTGAAGAACCAATTCTTTTTACTCAAAATCTGTAATGAAAAGCATAGGCCAGCATGCCTTCTTTTTCAGGCATTGACATCAAAAGATCATTTTAGCCATTCAACTCAATTCACATAGAATGTACGAGGAAAATATGGAATTGCAGTTTTTACTTAATAGAAATGAATTTTTCATCACCGAGAATTTGATATATTTTTGTGAACAGTTTATTGGTTACAATACAAAAATGTATATGTCACCAAATTTTTAACTGAGATATCTTACGAAGTTACTGGATTAAACATTATAAACGGGAAAAGGGAGTTTACTAGCGGTAAATTAAACGAAATATGGCGATTCACATCTGTCATTCAATTTTGACATCACAAAGGAAGAGCCGTAAAATTACTGTTCCGGTCTGAAAATCAAAGCTACCCGTATCCGACTCTTTATTTTTAATGCATGATTGAAATGTGCAGCGCAACAGTATCTATCTACTTTAAGAGCATCGTCAACATTGATAATGTTCGTTACGTGTTGCTAAAGCTGACCATCGCGGTATGCATAAACAATAAGTATATGTGGTACCTCAATGCCCTGTTGCTACTTTTCCTATCCAATAACAAGTCTACGCACAGTGAAAAAAGTATGAGATGAACAAACATAGGTAATCAACGATTACAAAGTTCGCCTCGTTATGGCACGTTGTCGCAGCAACCAAATTTTGCCTGGATGCTGACATACAATCAAAATTGCATGCATATGCAAGGTTACCTGAACCAACAATGTACAGTTACTGAGCTATGAACTCCGATGTATACATAAATGTAAGTCATTCATGTGTAAAATGTAGGTTTAAGTGACCTAATTTTGTCTGAATGCTGAGCTACCATCACAGATGCATGCACATGCAAATGCATGATGATCCTACCATGTACAGTACCTGAGATCTGATCCCAAACATAAACTTGAATGTAAGTCAGTCATGCCGAAAATGTATGTCAAAGTGACCCAATTTTGCCTGGATGCTGACCTACCATCAGAGATGCATGTACATGCAAGGTTAGATGATACTACCATGTACAGTGACTGAGATCTGAACTCGGACATAAACTTGAATGTAAGTCATTCAAGCGGAAAATATAGGTCAAAGTGATCTAATTTTGCCTGGATGCTGACCTACCATCAGAGATGCATGCACATGCACGGTTAGATGATCCTACCATGTACATTGACTGAGATCTGAACCCTGACGTAAACTTGAATGTAAGTCACTAAAGCGGAAAATATAGGTCAAAGTGACCTAATTTTGCCTGGATGCTGACCAAACATCAGAGATGCGTGCATATGCACAGTTAGATTATTGTACTATGTATAGTAACTGAGATATGAACTAAAATGTAAATTTGAATGCAAGCCACTCAAGCGGAAAATATAGGTCAGAGAGACCCAATTTTCTTGGAGGCTGTGAGTTAACCCAAGATGCACCTGCATGCAAAGTTTGATGACCCTACATGCATAGTTACTAAGATATATACCCAAATGCGGACGCGGACGAAGACGTGCACGCAGACGAAGACGTGGACGCGGACGAGGACGCCGGGGGTACTCCAATAGTCCCCCTCAACTTCAATGAGGCGAACTAAAAATAAAATGGTATAGTAGACATCAATTAAAAAGTAAAAGAAAACACCAAAATATACAAATAAACAAACATCTAAAAATTACAAAAGGGAAAAAGAAGGGCTGATTGCCCAAAGTTTGGGCCGTATGGCCTTCGACTAGGAGCTACCAGGATGAAATACGAGGAAAATATGTGGAAATGATGAGAGAAAGCATACCTAATGGCTTGTCACACATATACCTGTAAAAAATCGGGCAAAATCCTGAGCATTATCAAAAACGAAAATAAAACATTAGTGTTGAAATGTATTTATGATTACAAACTGATGTATTTTTTAAACAGATCCTTACTATTTATTGTGGAGTTATTGCATTAATTGTGACAGTATTAATACTTATTTCGGTTGAATGCTTTTTTTGTCAGAAAAAAGATAGGTACTAGTTTTGGAACATGAATGCGATAATATATTTGAAACAAGTTGAATAAAAAGCTGATACTCACTGTAAGTGTACCTGATTTGACCTAAATGTTGGATTTTTTAATGTGGATAATGAGGTGAAAAAAGAAGATGATTTTACCTTGGATCAATGTGTCAGACAATGTTGTTTCCCCAGCTCAAATCACGACAATCCATATATCCATAACGCCATAGACACAAATTGTAGAAAGAATAATATATTCGTGGTGTTAATTTATTATGTGAAATATTACAAACTAAAACACACAATAGGAATTCAGGACAGACGATGGATAGCCGATTGAATTAATATTTTGTGTACGACATCTTGTAATATTCATACTTTCGGGACGTACTTCGCCGATGGCAATGCTATGGTACAATCCAATGGTCGCGTTCCCTTTCGCCTTCACCAAAATGATGAGCTTTAGATCCAACTGGCTTTGGCCGAAAGAACAGAAATTATTTCCAACAGACCAATCTTTTTATTTTTTTTTGCCCACATATTATACAAGTATACAAATCGACCACTAAATCTGTGGCAAGACTCTTTATACATTTGTAATATAATTTTTTTGCATATGATCCATTTATCATTCGTATAGATCAGTCCATAATATGTACATATCGTTTAGGTCATCAAGGGAACAATTTTCATTTTAACGACAAAAAGAACGCGTATCGAGTGATTCTTTTCTTTTATATCATTTCAACTTACACTCATTCCATTCAAACTAATGTATATATTGAACAAACATAACAAGATGACGGTCTTGATTAAAACGTTACAAACAACATCAGTATCTAAAATCAAATGAATGTTCGATTAGTAAAAATTTTTTTTGGCCAGAAGAGTCATTTGACAAATTTGCAATTGTGACGTCATAATTGATTCACTAATTTCGTACACTTTGCCTCGAATTAACTTCCTTTTCCTGTTCATTACGGTAACTTTGAATTATATCTCCGTTAAAACTTGGTGACCTATATATTTTTCCCTTTTTCCCGTAGGTGAGATTTTAAACGATCTACTAACAAAAATACAAAAAAAAAATCCCATGGATAAAAGGGTCATTTCTTTTAAGTTAAAGATTGCCTTAACATATTTTCCCAGTACATTGCTTGTATTTAGGTGCGAA
>MJUU01050129.1:0-46610 GCA_002080025.1 Modiolus philippinarum
TACCATGACCTAGATCACAAATCAAGGATGACTTGAATCTTCCGAAAAGGTCAATACTTACCTTCATGTGTTCCAAAACTATGACCGGGATCACAAATCCAAGATGATTTACAGCCTCTTCCACAATAGCCTATATCCTTTTGTGGATCTGGAAATCTATTTATTGTCCTGTATAAATTGTACGATCCAGACGTGCAATTATGTGTTGAAAATTCCGTTAAGTTTTTTGCATTTGATATTTCTGATTTGAGAATTCCAACTATTGAAATAAAAAGGGCACAAAATAAAACTGGTGGCATTTTGTTTTATAAATCACAATATAACTTTACATCACGTTGAAACGATTTCCACCTTTTTACATGTATTGTTTTGTTAACTTACACGTGTTAACTTCGAACTACAAGTTTTTTTATGTTAAACTTGAATATCAAGATCATTTTACCATTTCTTTTATTACTAGTTTTGACCTAACCTCTGAATGATATGCTTGTTATTATGGTAGATTTAACGAACCGTGTAACATTTTAATTTTTTGACGAACAAAAACAATTAAATGACGACCGGTGTTAATTAAATCATTATCAAGCAAGAAGGATCAACATATCTTTTACATGGTGTTTAAACAATATGTACATGTATAACATAACATTAAACTAATACTTTTGTCAAATATTAGCAAACCAATTATATAAATTGAAGTTCAACAGAAGTTTCTGAAATATCCTTTAGGGATATTGTAAAACACGAAACGAAAACAAGAAACCGTTCTCCCGTTTAAAACATAGAAGCACAAAAATGATGGAGAACAGTATGTCATCTACACGTAATTTGGACTTTGGATAGATATTTAGTCCAATTTCGTCTTTCAAATCTTTCCGAATAACGCTGTTATTTTGATGATATATAAATGTTCCATTTGTCTGTTAACAAATGTGTAATCATTGTCCTTTAATGGGGGAGGGGACCACTATTCCAAAATAAATTTGGGCAGGGGTTCCTTTGAAGTATTGTTAAGACATATTGCTGAAACCTAAGACGAAATCTGAAATTTTAGGAAAAAGGTATTCTGCTTCATATTTCTTTTTTTTTGCGATTTTAGCAATATGTATTAACTAGATTACATTAGGGAAACACCTGCCCATTTTTTTTTCAATGGTAGTCTGATACGGGTTTTTAAGGTTCTTGTGCGGCGGGGGACATATGGCTATGCGTAGCAATTGTGTGTTTCTGTTGTATTATCCATAGTATCCATAGTAAAAACTTTGTTTCATACGAATGGAGGTAAAGTTCAGCTAAAAGTGGCGCACTATTTATTCCCATAGGAATCCCTATTAGTTGTTGAAATGGCAGTAAATTCTTCCATATAAAAGGACCACACGATACAATGAAAAGCTACTTTAATATGAATTACGACATGATTAAGTGCATTATCTAAGTCAGTAAAATGGTGTATTTTGACAGAAAAAAGGAACTAAATCGATTTTCATCAACCTAGCGTCATACCTACATGTAGGTCCTACTTTTGCAAATATGATACATGTATAAATTGCTACTTAAAACAACAAAATATATATCGATATTTACTTGTTAAAATTTATTTAGTTATTTCTTTATCAATAACTGTATCTATGAATGAGGTATTGGTAAAGTCGTGAACATATTGCGATTTTATCATAATTGGTTCATTGGGTTGGACGCAAACCGTTTCACGTCATAATTGAATCATCTGTAAGATACCATCCTTTTTCAATTGAAGTTATTTGATTATAATTGTGGACCATCGTTTTGGGTGTCTTATCAAAATCATGGTAAACCCACGGTATAAATAAAATAAATTCAAAATCCTATCTATATAGTGACTTCCTTGATAGCATCGGATGCTGACTAACAGGTTACTTAAGCGAGGCTAATGTAAGTGTATACCCATAACTTGAAGTCATCAATTTAGAAGTTTTATTGTCGACATCACCATCTGTTTCTCAGATGGCAACAGATCTCTCCCCTTTAAAGCTGAATTTTCTTGTCTTTTACCTCTCCTGCATGTGGTTTCATACTGGAAAAGAAATGTTCAACACGGTGGGTTTCTTATAAGAAAAGGTAGATTGCTTACTCTACCGGTGCACCTGATCTCGCCTATGGTTTTTACTTGGTCTGTGTTGTTAATCTGTATATGTGTTCCGGTTATCTTTCCTGTGCCGTCATTACGTGATGTCTTTTTTTTTCTTTGTGTTTCTGATACTGTAATGGACTGACTTGGATATGGTGTAGGATATTTTGACATACTGCACAATTTGCAAAGTTTTCTTTATTTCTGAAATTTGTCGACTAATAAAGATAACTTACCGTATGTAACGTTTTGGGGTATCTCCTAGTCAACACTGTTCCGTTACAGGTAATAGAAATTTTTGTAACCTTTATGCCTACAAGTTTATTTAGTTGAGAACCAGTGCTTTGATTTGACTTGAGAATACATGTAGATCTAGGTTTTAAGGTGTTGAAGATATATACAGTACAAAATATATGCATATATTTTGTTTACACGAAGGGGGGGGGGGGTCACTTAATATATATTTTGGTACGGATGTGCGGACAGTAAAATTTCAAAATTTCAATCAAACCTATTCATATATTATTGCAAGGTGGAAAAGGACACCCTTCCATATATTTTATGAAATTTTGCACCTGATATTTCTTTACATTATCATATGTTTAAGATTTGAAAAAACAGACCATTTTGGGGCGTACATCCGTACCTACCTTAATATAAGAAGTTATCCCCCCCCCCATGTTCGTTAATATTTTAACTAAACAGTGACAAGTATAATATATTATAAACAAAAAGTCTAACATGCATAGTATATTGATTCAATCCAATTCAATATGAACGTCAACTGTAGAACATGGAAAGAAAATAGTCATTTTCAATCCATATATCAATGTACATGTATCTACGTGATAAGATTATTGGTTGTATGGATGTGAACACACGGGTATTAGTCTGCCTAGAATTTGGAAAAATTCCCGGGAAAGATGTCAGAATAAAAAAAAAGTCGCCTCATTTATCTCAATATGCGCAGAGCTGACTTACAAAACAATTATCCTGTGTTTTTCGTCTCACTCTCGGCTCGGAGTGAAAAAAAAAACATGGAATCCCAACGCAAGATAAGCACTGCACACATCTCCAGCTTTGTCGTATTTTGATTCTTGTAGGAATATTTATGGACCATGAAGTCGATAATGTTGAACTTTCTGAGGTAAGATTTTCTATCTATCTGTTATATCAAGTTTTTACAACTTTACAATCAAAGCATGTCTGTATGTCCTATCATAGCTAGACCTTAACGCTGCGTTTATAAGGAACGAATTTATTGAGTTGTTAGTGGGGGTTTAAAGTATGAAATGAATGGTATAAGAAACAAAACACACAAAGCTGTTTTAACTAAATACCGAAGTAATTGTGAGTTTAGTTTCTGCATATGCGAATTTCGAAAAGTTATGTCTCTTCAGAGCAGATAAAATCTAAACGTTTGGAAGACCATAATCTCAAAAATATTTAAAAACTGATAGAGAACAAATAACCGATATGATCTAATTGTAAAGCCAAAATTAGCTAAGGACACTGTCAGAGCTTTGCATGAGGGAGATACTCTTTCGTTTTCAACAAAATTTGCAAAAATTTAGATATTGTAAGGTTCCAAGAGAATCGGCCAGATTAATTCATAGTAAAGTAATTATAAAAGAAGACATAGCTTTGCTTTGCACTAAATACATGATCATTTGTTAAATATCTTCATTAGTTATCCAATTGTTTGAAGAAAAATAAAAGGTCTTTCCCAGAAGTCATGACAATGTTCCCATTATTGATTGCTTTGTGTAGTGCATAGACTTCTATAGACATAAAGTAAACTAACCAGAAAAAAGAGAAGACACACAAAGGCTTAATAAATTTCCTGACTTAGGACAGGCGCAAATCTGCTGCGGCGGGGTTAAATCTCTTTTCAAATCTATTATTTTCATGCCAATATCAACGTTCTATACTCAAATATTATTTGAACCTTTTCCTTCGATCTTGACCTTATGTTGTCGGTCGTTTATTACAAAAAAACATTTTTATGAAAGTCTCTTGGCATTACCAAATCTATATTTGAGCTATAAACTTGGGGACCGACCATTTAACTTGAAAGGGGGGGGGGGCTATGTTTTTTTTCTAAAAAAATATTTTGGATCTGATTTTATGTTAAAACATTATTTTGTCTGCCAAAATGATGAAAAAAAATTTCTGATGGAGGCTTTCTGCCCAAAAAAATAATGTTTTTTTTTTTTTAAATATTCTGTTAATACATGTGAAAAAAATAAGTATATTTTCTGTTCAGAAAAAAAAACCATAAACCCCCTTTCAGGTTAAATTGTCGGTCCCTTAAAGGTCAAAATGGCCAATGACTTTTGACCTAATATGTTTTGTGTAACACATGCCACAAAATTCAACAGCGAAGTTACAAGTCTCTACGACAAACCATTGCTGCAAAAAAAAAAAATCAAAGATGTTTAAATATTAAGGGACAACCACTCTTAAACAGTTTACAACATATATCAGATAAAGTTACCTTGACCCACAAGACATTTTTCCCATCGTTTGAAATTGTGTAAATGCACAAGGGACTTAATCCTTACAAATTTTAAAATACTTTTGTTGTTGCTTTCGTCTTTTACTCAACAAAAGACATCACGCATCATAAGCTATCTGTTATGCCATCGCTACCCTAATAATACTGTCGTTATAGTTCGCTAATTTTGATGGAGAGAATCAAATACGCAGATTGCTTGATTTAATCAAGTTTTCTTGCGTGTTGGTTAAAGAAAGATTGAAAGATTTACTGTAACAAAAAAGACGTTCCTTAAGATCTATCTTTTAAAAGGGATCAACAGTATTGGCAAAAAGTACTCGAAAGTTATCCCAAGCCAATAAAACAAAGAATAATAAATTTTAGTCGAAACACAGAAAGGTCCCCCCAACAAACGCCTTTATACACAGAAAAACTACATAATTTTCTGACCAATTAATAAAGTCTTTCGTGTCAAAAACCGTTTTTCTTTAATACTAGGTCCGGAGATGATAAGTTCAGCGACATTTCCCACTTTTTTCCATTCAGCGACATTATCATTGGAGCGACAAAAAGTATATAAATTCAGCGACGATTTATTTTATAAATTCAGCGACCTCTACCTGTAAAACCGGAAGGTGGAGTAAGATTTTTTGTGTTCGTATAATTAACTTTTCAACTATTGAATATTATATCTCTGTATCTCCTGGGGCCCTAATTTGGTAATAAAAATATACTGATTCTGATTCTGGTACTTAATTCTCTCTAACTAATACTCTATCTACTTGACCTTTTTGGAAATTTTCATCATTGTATATTAAATTTATTTCTTTATATGAGATTATTAGTTTATTTTATATATTCTATTCAAAATTCGGCGTCGCTGAATTCATATATAATACAAAGAAAAAAACGTCGCTGAAATGATATACGGAATTACTCAAACAATGTTGCTGAAGTGATAGTCGCTGAAATGATATACGGAATTACTCAAACAATGTTGCTGAAGTGATAGTCGCTTAAATGATATACGGAATTACTCAAACAATGTTGCTGAAGTGACAGTCGCTGAAATGATGATGTCGCTGAATTTATACGCACCCACTAGGTCATGTTTACGATTTTTTTTTTAAAAATGTAAGTTTGGACAGGCGGTATCTTGTGAGGTTTTTTTAGGTCAATATAGGTCATTGACACGATAACAGCTACCATATTTTTATGTTTTTTTTTTATTCGACTTGCATATCATCTTCATAACTGAACATATATCAACAATATTTCCATTTGTATTTATAATGTTTTTAAATCATTCACTTTTTCCTTTAAACTAAACTGTTAATATACTTAAAAAAATATTCGATTTTTACCTGGATAATATCGCTCAACGATCCACGTCTTGAAGCTGTCATGTTGAATGTGAGTTTACTAATAGTGATAATGATTTTCAAACCATTTCACTCCGTATCTCATACGTAATAGAAGGGAAACGGGGAATGTGTCAACGAGACAACGACCCAAAGGGGAGTAATAACAACTCAAAGCCACCATAAGATCTTCAATGAACTGTGAGGAAACCCCACACCCAACGACAGGTCGGAGTTGGCCCCTAAATAAAGAGTAATCAAGTTCAGAGAAATAAACATCATCCTAGACAAAGTGAACTCACTAGAAAACAGACAAGACACACAAGGCCTTAATAAATTTCCTGACTTAGGACAGGCGCAAACCTGCTACGACGGGGTTAAACTAGTTTTATTGGGCCCAAACCTTCCCCCTTTTGCCAGTGTGATAAATCAAAAAACAATCGTCACAACAGTAAAATTCAATTGGCAACAGGACTGATTCAATTGTGACAAATGAAACCGAAAGAACTAAATATACGGACATAAACATGAAATCACAAGAGACTACTAGCAGTTAACTGACATGCCAGCTTCAGACCCATTACCAACTGACAAATTAAGTTATGTACCCTCAGTACACAGCTTCCATCAGGATCCCTTCCTGTGAGGAGTTTAGCATAATGATTTCATGTATATACCGGAATACATAACCCGTGTCCATGCAATACTGATTTTAGAAATTTAGAATGTGTTTAGTTAAAATGCAAAGACCCTATCAAAAAATCAATGTTAATACAAAAGAAGGTCATACGTAATGACTTGACGACAATACCCTACCAACACGTCAAATTTTCATAGAGATTGCAGAAAAGATAGTATGTGTTGTAGTATCATATTTAATTTATTCTTAATTAAAATACGATATTTTGTTTGAAATATTAATTGTGTAGGTTTTTATTTTATTTTAACTTGTGAAGGTTTTCCGTGAAAATTTCAACTGTAGGTATAATATGGTCTTCCGGTATGGGCGAAATGCCTGAAGTAACATGTCACACAAAATAAGGACAGCATATTTTTTTACCCCAGGTAATACATGCAATGGTCAACAACTTTCCTAAACTTCTGTTGTGTCTTCCTGTTATACACTTATTCAAATACAAATTCAACAAAAACTGTAAAGAGGATAATGTCACCTCATTATCATTTGTGTACTTGTAACATATCCGTGAAGGGATAATAAAGTGTATAGAGAAGTATCTGACCATGCAACACAAATAAAAAGTTTCAAAGAAAAGGTAACATCATTTCTATTATTCTATTTTGCATCATTTTTGCTTTGTTTTGTTTTGCTGTTATTCTTTATTTTATTTTTTGTTTGTTTGTTTTTTGTTTTTGTTTTTTTGTTCATTTATAATTGTTTTTGCTTTGCTGTTGGTTTTTTTTATTATTTAATCTCTCTCTCTCTCTCTCTTTTATTTGTTTTGTTTCGTTTGGTAAGTTTATTTTTCGTTGTGTATTTTTTTTTTCAAATAAGCTGGAGGCTCAATAATGTACTTCATTCTAATGGGTTTTGTGTGTGTGTGTGTGTGTGTGTGTGTGTGTGTACGTCTTTTTCTCATGCTATTACAAATGTACTTTGGTTTTATGCATTTTAAACATATTTTGAAATTCATGATGGATTTCCTATGTTTGGGTTCTAGTGCTGCTGATGAGGTATTAATTTCCGTAATGGCCAAAAAGCTCATTAAAATTATTGCAGTTGGAGTTAACATTCATGTTATGGTCTCATGTTGATTTACTCCATATCCTTTCGTAAAATATTTCAAAACAAGCAAATAATATGTCGGTTTTCAGCATCATTTTTATGCAACTCGCGATTTTGAATGCTTGACACAAAGCTGATGTTATTAACAATGAAGGGATCATAAGTAATTGCAAATGAGACAAAAAAGTCTCTATACAAATACGTGGAAAACTAAGAAATGAAACAACGCTTTTATTGTTATTTTTAACTTTGAACTTAAACAATGAACTTAACTCATACATCATTGTAAGTTCAAGACGGCCCATAGCACCGGTAGGATTGGAATTCATTGCAAGACGGCGAACAACGATGCAACCATCTTTCTTAACCCATGGATGCGGGATCGTCAATAAACAAACTTTTCTTGCAAAGTGTTCTTGTAATCGCCGTCATCTGCTGCCCGACAAAAAGACCACAACATCTAAGCAACCACAGTGCATTCGTCGAGCCAATAGGAAAATTTGGCATTATAAAATCATGAGACATGGGCACAATAAACAGGTGGTCAGAATGCCAATTTGAAATTACAAAAAAATGTTTTAAAAAAACCCAAAAATTTGAAAGTATGATAGTGCATCCATGTGAGAAATTATCTCAAGAACAAGTACACCATAACTGATTTGTAAATATCAAAGCTCCGATGGAGCTGAATCTCGAAGCCCTGAAAATCTACACGTAGCAGAACTGCTGCATACGTCTGCATGTATAAAGTTATTCCGTAATACGTGAAAATAATCGGATTGTGTGATTTTCGCATGTCGGATTTCATTGCAATAAATATATGCAATACACTGTCACAGGTAAACAAATGTTATTTTCATCTTTAACAAATTAGTGCGCGACAGGTTCGTTGATCTGAGACGCAATATAAAAAAAACGAGTAATTTGATAAACATGCATATTGTTTTCAATTAAATATAAGAAAACCGTATTCAACTCAAGAAAATGAAGAAATATAATGTACACAATTTCGAAAGAAACCTGCGCACTATATTTTATCGGAAGCACGAAGTTCATCTTTTAGAGCTGTTAATTGCCTTGAAGCCTTACGTGATTTTGTCTTGTCATATTAACATCTCTCCAGCCATTTCATGGCTTCGAGATAATAAAAATGTCATATTTTCATCGTTTACTGCAAAATGATTCTATGAAAAAATTTGAAAAAATGCATCATCGATTTATACACCTATTATGGCAAATTGTAATTTACCTCAAAATATGGAGAAAATAAAAATGGGAAAAGAATGTGTGATAACAAATGAATACATTTTATCCTAGAGTTAGAAAGGGAGATAATAATATCAAATATAAAAGTAATTTATCCTTAATGCATTGACTTGATAACAGCTGCAAAACATTGAAGTAAGTGAGAACAACAGAAATAAACATGCGTCGATAACAAGTTGTCTTTTTATGTTACATTGCACTCCTAATATTATTTTAATTCCCTGCTTTCTTTAAAAGTGAGCGTGTACAAAATCATTCGTGTGTTTTATTGTAACAAGATTATATTGTAAAGGGTAAATATTTTTCATATTGATTTTGAATCTTTCCTATTTTATTTCAGGCCTTATTTAAAAGAGTATTGCAAAATGACTGTCAGGGGATTCAATTGCGAAAGGTCATGCAAACAGCTATTCCTGTTCTTCATCGTGTTTTCCTGCTTTTTGTGCTTCTCATTTCTTTACATTCAGCAATGGTCCGGTGTAAATTTTGCAGATTTGGTAATAAGGAACAATAAATTTATGTCTGACAGAAATAAACCTCATTTGGTAATAGGAATACTGTCATCCGAATACTCACGGCGAGAAGCAGTAAGGAATACTTGGATTACTACGATACAGGAATCAAAACACAGACTTCCATTCCGAATTACATACAAATTTCTTCTGGATGACCCCACTAATGAAACTATAGCCGAAGATAAATTTCACAAGGATATTGTATATCTTAATGTAACAACTCATGGCTGGGCGGTTAAATTTGGCGAAAAATTGCAATTTTGGCTAAAATACATTTGGAAGAACTACCCAGATGTATCTTTGGGATTGAAAATGGATGACGATGTTTACTTATGTTTTCCTGCCATCTTATACAGATTATTGGAGCTAAACTCTCCGACTTTATATTATGGATGGAAGCATGGTGACTATAGAAACAAAGTTATTGTCCCAGGGGCACATGTCGATGAAATGTTTGTCGTCCTTGGAGGTGAACTGATAAAGCGAATCGCTAAAAGAAAATATTGTGGTAAGCCTAAATGTGACAATAAGGGTGAATTGCAAGAAGTAAATTATGCCGATACGTCTTTGACGCTTTGGTTGTCTGAATACAATGATGTTGATGTACATGGAGATAATTTGAATATCATGCATATGGGTAGAAATATGATGCCGTATGTTGATCGTTATATTACCAATTATGTCTGTGAAAATTTTGTATTATTCCATAAAATCCTTCCGGATTCAATGCCGAAACTTCACCGTTTAAATCCGTACAAAGGAGATTTTTTGAATAAGCTTTTGTCTACCAACAATAGTACGGAACATGGGGATGGACATATTCTTAGTTCGGCTGCTACAGGGTCTTTGTTTACGGGATATATAGAGAGATACCTGATACCACCCGCAACGAATACGACAGCAGAAACTTTAGGAAAATTATCAGATTCAGATAAAAACATAAAATGTAATAATTGGGCAATAGTCACAACAATACAACTTCCAACAAAGGCTGTAGAAGACATACTGAAAGATAAGCAGTGGTGCCTTGTGGTTGTTGCTGACCTAAAGACGCCATCAAAAACCGAATACTTAAAATATTTAGACTCTAGATTATACAGCAGAAGATTAAAATATTTATCTGTCAAGGAACAATCGACTCTATTTCCACTGTTATCTGAATCGATACCTTATAATTCCATAGGTCGAAAAAACATTGGATTTATGTATGCTATATATCGTCGAGCGGAGGCGATCTGGGACTTTGACGATGACAATATTGGGATAGTAAATCTAAAAGATTTTGGACCAACAACTCAACCTACATCTTACGTCAAAGTATGCAATAAATCTTACACTGGACTTGTAAATCCTTATCCGTATTTCGGGGTACATGAATCACTCACATGGCCCAGGGGATTTCCACTTCAGTCTATAAGAGACCCAAAAACAGTACCAAAAGTATGTAAAAATACCCAAGTATTTAGGGTTGGTGTTATACAGTCTCTTGCAAATGTTCAACCCGATGTGGACGCTATTTACAGATTTACTAGGACAGTGCCATTTAATTTCACTTCAAGCAATGATCATCCAGGTTTCATAATACCCACGGGTTGCTTTACACCGTTCAATGCTCAGGCAACTCTTTGGTTCCCATCAGCATTTGAATTCATGCCACTTCTTATCAGTGTAAACGGGCGTGTTAGTGATATTTGGAGAAGTTATATTGCTCAATATTTTATGCACCAAAGGGATATCAAGTTGACTTTTGTGAGACCATACGTGACTCAAGAACGAAATGCACACACATTAATACGAGATTTTAATGCAGAAAACGATCTGTACGAGAAAGGAAAACAAATTACAGATTTCTTGTCTAGACCTAAACTTAATGCAATACCTTATACAACGATGACGGATTTGTATGAAAATCTTTATAGGAGAAAATATATAGAACTCAGTGATGTAAAGCTAATCAGAGCTTGGGAAACAACATTTGCAAATGTTACAAAAACTTAAATAAATGATTGATAACCAAGCAACTACCTGCAAATTTATTTCACAAAAGTGAAAAATGCTGCCTCTAGTCTTCGACTAAAACTTATCTCTGGTAAAAATCAAAGCGTTTTTTATTGTTTTTGTTATTGTTGTTATTTATATAATAAATTTTTAAACTATTATAATCTGTTTTTGGAAACAGTTTTTTTTAAAATACCAATACATTCACGGCAATATTGTTGATACCCATTTTGACCCAAGAATAGAAATTCATTCACTTTACCCGGATTCCTTTTCTCTTTGAGACAATTATTTCTGTTTGATATTTTTGGTACAAATTTTCACCAAAAATCTTGCTCTAAAATATGGATACTTATTAAAATTGCCGATGTTCCTTCAGTTTCTGCGACGGTTATCTCTGTTTAATACTTAGGTACCAATGTGAGCAAATAATTTTACAGAAATGCAAAATACAATCAATATTTTACGAAAGGATATGGAGTAAATGAACATGAGACCATAACACATATGTTAACTCCAACTGCATTTATTTAATGGGCTGTATGGCCATTTCGGAAATTAATTCCTTATCAGCAGCAATAGAACCCAAATATAGGAAATCATTAATTAAAAAAAAATGTTCAAAATGCATAAAACCAAACGAAATCCGAATAATCAGTAATATAAAATATAGCTAAGGATAAAACTACGATGGAGGGAGATGAACCTTAGGTTTTGGAACTTATATAAATTTAGATAATACATGTAGTAATTGAATAAAGTGTACACATGAGATATAATCTAATGTACAAGTACACCATATCGAAGAAAATAAAGGGCATACATTTCTAACACTGGGAATTGTTTTACCAACTCCACACTGCATTAAAAGACAAAATCCTGTATTAAATATTTTACGAAATGATATGGAGTAAATGAAATATCCTATGCACGGCCACGGCTTTCTAAATATTAGCCAAAAAGGGGGTGGGGTATGGAAAAACAATTCCTAAAAAAATGTTATTATTAAACATAGCTAAAAATGTGTTTTGATCATCTCTGATTAATTTCGAGCGACACATAGAACACGTTTTCTCGACAGGGTTCACGAAGGTCACTGCACAGGGGTCACCAAGCCAAAAAGTATGCGCACAGACTTTTTTTGCAATTTGATTAGATAATTTTTCCTTCTCTCCCTTTCTCTTCCTTTTGTCTTTTTGCCGTGTATTTCCTCTGCCATTTGAACCAGACATTGTCTTTGTGTGTAAAGAAGGAAACCGGTAACGGTAGATGAAAGGACGATACTCAGATCCAGAAATTTTCATTGTGAAAATTCAGTTTTTGAGGCATGTTTGAGGATGTGCTATTTTAACGGCGCTTGGCGCAAATTACTGTGTCCTTGCCACTTTAAAGTCTGGACACCGTAGTTTTCATTGATATCAAATATGTCTTCATTTCCTTTCAAGGGACCCCATACGGGGATGCCAAACATTAAAAAATTACCACTACGCATTTTTACGCTCTGGCCGCCGATTGGATATCCACTTTATCCAGATTCTATCTTATTTTTCATACCAAAATGGGAATGCAGCTCATTAAAATTAATTACAGTTGGAGTTAACATATGTGTTATGGTCTCATGTTCATTTACTCCCAATTCTTTCGTAAAATATTTACTCTCTGGGACAATTATGTCTGTTTACAGAAGTAGTGAAAAAGAGACACAGGTAGGAACGTTGTCCTGCGAAGACTTGTTGTGTGGTGGTGTTTTGTCCTGTTGTGTGGTGGTCGTCCTGACGTTGTGGCGGTGTTCGTAACAAAAATATAAACAAAACGTAATTTTTGCAAATTTACAGGTAGTATCAGCTTAGATAGATTAAAAGACATGCACGTTTTGATATCATTTAAGCCACATTTTTGTCATTTCTTGATTATTGTTATTGTGGAATTTACATAAAATCCTGTTTTTTTTTCAAAAGTGGCAAAAATGTAAATTCACACTTTTCCACATAATATTGATATGCAAAAAAAGGTTAATCAGGAAGACTTTACATCCTAGTGTATTGTGGTAATAAAACGTTTGAACGTTACATGCATAATAATAGTAAAATTTGCATTTTTGAAAAAAAGCATGTCCTGATTTTGTGGTGTTTCGTCCTTTTGATGTGGTGGTTATTCCTTGTTTTGTGGTTGTTTTGGATGCCCAATTCATGTCAAAGTAACGACAAAAGGAGAAACAAACAACGTTTATTCAACTAATAATGCTAAAAATTCCAGAAAAACTGGGACGTAACTTACATTCTTTACGTAATAGGGGATATTGACCGGATATTCTTCATGATTCCGTTAAATTGGCTTTGGGATCCAGTGGCCTGAAGTGTTTTACCAGCAGACTAGGCTCCTTGAGCTAGCCGGCAGTTTAGCGGCGAGCACTCCTCGACCCATCTTTCTAAATTACGTTTTGTCTATTCATTCCTTTTCAAGATTGTGGTGTTAGAGTTAGTGGTCTACCTGTATTGGGTTTTACTTGTATGTTTATTATACTATAGGGAAACGGAATAGAGAAAGGGGAGGTTTGGGTACCCATAAACCGGTTTAACCCTACCACTGGCTGTTGCCAGTGCCGGTACCAAGTCCGGCTATCCCGATTTCCTATCGTTATATATGTTTGTCTTTTGTCATTTTATTGTTTTTCTTGTGCAGTTCCCTGGTTGATTGTGACATGTGATTGTAATGTTCGGCCATTGTAGGTGTTTCCTGTTATCTTCCTTTCATTAATTATGAATTGTTGACGTACTGATCATCATAACTTCTTCCATTTACATCCCATGTCAAATCAAAGACATTTCAAAGAGAATAAAACTGAAGAATTCTCTGAAATCCCATTTGTTCCTCAAGGAAGAATTACTCGTTGCTAAAAGGATTATCTTGCACTTGCACAGTGCCGTTAAAGGAGACAAAAGTTCCAAAAATGTGGGCAATTGTGTATCATATACTCCATGTTACCACCTTAATTTCACCTGTTCCTAGTTCTTCCCATTGTGTCGATAATGGAACGCTTATGTAATTTTGGTGAGTGGCAATGGTGTTACTTACGATGAAACTGACCCATACAACAGAGAGTAAAAATATACCAGTCTTATGAGAACCCATTAAACAATAATTTGCATAGCTAATTTTGTGGTTAAGCGCACTGGCGGACCCAGCCTCCGAAGAACTAGGGTTGATAACATTGGTGTTCTCATATACTTTTTTTGCCATTTTTGGGGGTCTGTTTTGTCTAGATTCTGCAAGAAATAAAAAAAATAAAAAATATGGGTTCCAAACCCGGATCCCTGGTTCCGCTAATGTCGTGGGACGTAAATACTTCATCATATTTTAAGATTGATTGATACGGATTTTAACGTCACTTTCAGCAGTATTTAAGCTATTTCATAATTTTTTAAAAGAAACAAAGGTAAACTCGACTGACTTACATACAGAAATTAAACAGGAAACAGCATGTCCTTCTTCAGTTAACTATTATATTTCTATTTTGAATTTTAAGAAATACTTCAATTAACATAGTGTTCCGCCAAACGTAATGTAGTAAGGAACGCTCGTTCAACTTTAATTTTGTCATCAATTCCGATTTGTTCCTGCAACAAGAGGTATACATTTTCAAAAGAATATTCCTGTGGCATTTATATTAATACATCTTTGACAATAAATGATAAACTAGAACAACTGTAAGCAAAGCTCATTAATATATACCCCCGCTCTCCCATTTGACAAAATATAAAAAAAATCAACAACAACAAAAGAAAAAGAGAAACACATCAAATTCAATTTTTAATTTTTAAACGTATGAAAGAGAGAACGAACGGCGGAACTAACACATTGATCACAATATACAATGTACCTCTCCGCTAAAGCAGAGGGTATAAAAAGGTAAAAGGGATATATAAAGTGTCCGTAGCTCCCAACCGACATTTGCCATGTTATTTTGGTGGCTTTAAATGACACATTATTACGCAACCCAGCCCCTTACACTTGCAATATTATTTTTGTAACATTTGAACCTGGATTTCTGAAACGTAACTCACTCGCGCAAAAGGGATCCCCGTTATAACCAGGTTACTTCAAATGAGGGTCATTCACCATTTCAGAGGTAATCGGGTATGATTCCTACATCACATTTCTGGAACTATGTTTTATTTTTGCGTTTTATATTTTGTGTTAATTTTTTCATACCGTTGGTTTTGTTCTTTTATAAGAGTTGCAATTGGGTTTGAGTTTGGAGCGAGATTTGTCTTTTTAAGTGAACGGGAAACGGGGTTTTTGCTTGGAAAAAGCACCCTTGAAAACGCGAAAGAGTATTGGGCATGAAGCGGGAAACGCTGAAAAAATATCCCAGAGAGATGGAAAAACAAGTGTTTTGAAAAAAGTCTGGTAAAACTATTTTTCGCCAATGAAGCGGGAAAGTTGAAAATATTGGCGGGATTTAGTGAAAGGGATTATGACCACCTTTTATTAATACTTTTACGTATTGATATTTAACGGTACCTTTTCATGCTACTAGTATACGGTTAAATTTTGCCATTGATTCTTCTAAGAATGGCTTGTAGATTTATCGCACTTGGGATCGCAACAATGTCATGCTATTAAGAAAAACAATTTGCGAATTCAGAAGAAAGAAGTCGGCCCTAATCCCAAAGAAAGATACTTTCACAAACATATCGCGTTGTTCGGCATGTAGAAATAAATTCAGCTAAAACCAGTTATAAGGTCCATATTTAACTTACTATGAGGTATAAGCAAAGCTCGTAGTTGAATGCCTCATAATGACTTCAAGATAAAGAACAACCATTAACTAGAAGTGTGTTTTTGATACAAAAAACGAATGTCTCCCAAATTCATACCTTTCTTGAGATGATTTGTATTTTGTATGTTGACATTGCATTTGAATATTACTAAATTTGGTTGAAATCAAAATAAAGATATGTGATAGAATTCAAAAATCAAATTCTATGACAAAAGGAGCAATCCGGCCAAACAATATACACAACTATGATGGTCAACAATCCTGTAAATTTTGGTCGAAATCCGATATAATATATAGGAGAATGGGCGTCCACAAACTTTGTGACGGACGGACGGACGACTGACAGAACAAAAACAATGTCTCCCCATAAAAGGGAGAGACATAAAATATTGTTCCATTGATTGGTTTTACCACATATTTGCAATGACCTTGCCTATCTTACTCCATATCCTTCAATGTAAAATGTAATGTATTATTTTATTCATTTTCATCAAAATATAATAACACTGCGTCTTGTCCATTGTCTGTGGGCATTTTCTTTATTGATTAATGTATGTCAAGAACGATCAAACCAATGTTTGGCCTTACTTCGGCACATTGCGTAGTGAATTTCTAGAAATTTGCAAAATATAAGACAGAAGGCGTCAACGTAACTTACTTTTGAGACTATGACAATCTTGTTAGGTTTGAAACCTTTAAAAATATTTTGCGATAAAATAACATTTTAGTCCTCCTATTTCATTTTTGCTGAATAACAATATCTCAGACCAATCCCATCTTTTCTGTTGTGCTGAGACAATAAACATTGTTGTAAAAATTCATAACGATTCGCCTATTGGAAATGAAGGTCTACATATTGCGAAAATAACCAAGCTAGTATAAAACATCTACATTATTTTAACATGTATGAAAAAGAAAGGAAATGCGGGTTATTGTCAAGGAGACAACATCCCATCTCCAGGTTGAAACGACCCAAAAAAGCATCTAGGGGTCACCGAACGGTCTTCAACACAGTGAGGAACCTCACACCATATAGCAAGCCCTAAATGCCCCCAAAAAGTAAAAAAGTGAATAAATCTATATGCGTTTATTAATACAATGTATGCAACCCTCTCTCTATATATTTTTTATCTTGTCTGTTTATTGTATACAGATATTGCCTTTACCAAACACTGACTACTGATTAAACCAACTGCCAATTAAATTAATTTTTTCGTTGTTAAATTCTCCCAGTGAAATGATGAAAATTTCTACGCAAGTTTCTTTTCACATAGAAGTCTAAAATTTCTTCACAAAATTGCATTGATTGCTTCAAAATTCAACTATCACATTTTATTCTTTTGGGATGCCTGTCACAATTGGATTATATGATAATCATTAATACTTTTATTGGTGCACAAAATCCGGACAAATCTGCACAAAATCAGGACATATTTCACTATAAACACCACAACATCAGGACAAAATGTAAAACGCTATTTACGGTATATTTGAAACATTTAACCATCTAAAATATTCCATTAGTATGAAGAACATAATATCCTATACAAATTATAGCAATTATTTACTTGTAAGTATATATATTTGAGCATATGTAAACACAACATTAGGACAACCACCACACAACAAGACGAAAAACCACCACAAAACAAATCTTCTCAGGACAACGTTCCTACCTGTGAGACATTTAAACCTAACCAAATTGTTGTGTGTTGATAACAAAGAGGACTGGTCTTCCAATTGGTGCTTTTGCATTGTTGTGCCAGTATTGATACCTATTTAGAAAATCCTATCTATCCTATAATGTTGAGGTAGTGTACAGGATACAAGATGTCATTCAACACATTTATTTATTGGTTATTTATTCTCTATCAGATTTGACGTACATTGTATTTCGGTTGATGGACTTCCAAATTTTTTGTTTGATCTGCACAGAGGAGACATAAACTGTCGAAATGCATATAATTATGCAGAAACTAGATTAGTATATATAATCTAGAGTCCAGGGATTTTAAGTATCCAGTTTGGATGACTTGTTTTTCAATAGTCCACCGGAATTCCAATAGTCACAAACTGCGCACCTCTTTTAGCCGATCTGTTTCTCCATTCTTACTAAAAACGTATGAGGCTGAATTCATTGAAAGGATTCATCAAAATAAAGATAAAACACTTGCCCAGTCTTTTAATTTCAGCTTCCGTTATATAAATAATATTTTATCACTAAACCACCCTCGGTTTGGTGATTTTCTTCGTCTTATCTACCAAAAAAGGGCTCCCAATTAAGGATACTACAGATACTTCCACATCGGTCTCGTTCCTTGACCTTCGTCTTAAAATTGACAACATAGTTACATTACAAACAAGCAATATGACAAACGCAATGACTTCACTTTTCCAATAGTCTACTTTACTGTTCTTGGTAGCAACATTCCAAAAGCATATTGAGTTAATATCTTACAAATCATTCCCTTCTCAAGGCTTGTGGTCGATACAGTGACCCCCTTGATAGAGCTCGGTTTCTTACAAATAGACTACTTAAGCAAGGGTATGTTACCAATAATATAAAGTCATCACTACAGACATTTTACGGTCGAAATCACGATCTTGTGGATCGCTGTGGGATTTGACTTTACTACCGGAGTTGACATGTTCAACACGGCGAGTATCTTATAAGTAGCAGGAGGTGCTTACTCTATCGTTGCACCTGATTTCACCAATGGTTTTTATTGGGTCTATGTTGTTATCTTCATTTATCTTTTCTGTTCCGTACTCATGTGCTGTCCTTGTTTCTTGGTGTTTCCGATGTGGTCGTTGTCCATGGATTGTTCGTTTTGTTTGACTGACGGTCGGTTCTCACTTTAACATTAATTTCTGTATTTTGTTTTTGTTCGTTTGACGATATGTTGCATACATGTATGCAAGGCTTTACTTTTGATATAACTAGTGTGACCTAGAATTACTGATTTATCATACAACTGATATGGTATGACCGGATTTTTTCATTGGGCGCATTGGGATTTCATTTGGGCGCAAAATTTATTTCAAATGGGCGCAAAAAAAAATACTTCACTTGGGCGCAAATAAAAATCTCTCATTTGGGCGCATAAGTAATTTATCTGTAATTTTTACCTGTACAATATGAAGTATTATAATGTAACATTCGGATTTTACCTTTCCGCAAACTGGGGAAAAAATACATGTATTACGTTTCTGGAAAAAAAAGTTTACCTTTCCTGAAAAAATATGTTTTACTTTTCTACAAACAATTACGTTTCCGCAAAAAAACAATAGCTTACCTTTGTAAAAATATTTTACACAATTATACCTGAAATTAAAAGTATTATTTTGATTCACAATGAAATTATATGGAGTAAATGCACATGTGACAAAATCTCTACAAATACATGATTAAACCAAGCAATTGAACAACGTTTTTATTGTTGTTCTTTATCTTGAAGTCACTACGAGCCCTTCAACAATACCTTAAAGTAATTAAGTTCAAGATTGAATTTTAAATCTGCAAGTTTGGCGACTTGTTGTAAACGTTGAACATCTTTGACCTTAATGTTCACTTTATATTCGTTTTAAGGTTAATGAGGACAGTTGTCACGTGATCAAACAAGAAAAATGGTGGAAAAAATTTAAAATGCTCAGAATGGAATAAAATTTGACATGAAGGTTACTTACCATGTTAACAAACGAGTTTTGGTGATAAAAATATCAAAATGGCGGGAAATTTTCAAATTTTGTCAAATTGAATGAAATTTAACAGGAAGGTTACTTAGCATGTGTAGAAACGAGTTTTGGTCTTAAAAATATCAAAATGGTGACCGTTGCCAATGAAACAGAAAAATGGCGGGAAAAATAATTCAAATTGTTCCGAATGGAATGAAAAAGCGGGATTATCTTGTAATAAAGTGAGAAAAAGGTTAATAATAATAATAAAATAACACAGTAAAAAGGCTTAAAGGGGGAAAATAACTGTAGAAATTAAATAAATTTAAATAGAGAGTTAGTTGTGATAAAGTAAAAAATGCACACAAATGAAAAAGGGAAAATAATAATAGAATAAAACACGTTTGGGAGAGGGAAATCACCAGAGAGCAACATAACTTATCTCACCTTCAAAACAATTACCACAGACATGATAGAAATACTCCCATAACAAGTCACTGCGAGATTTCGTTTTTTGAAGAAATCTACAGAGAAGTTCGGAACAAGAAAATATGAGAAATGGTGACCCCTTATTCATTACACATTTTAAGGTTAATGAGGACAGCTGTCACATGATCACACAAGACAAATGGCGGGAAAAAATTTAAAATGTTCAGAATGGAATAAAATTTGACAGGAAGGCTACTTAGCATGTGTAGAAAAGAGTTTTAGTGTTAAAAATATCAAAATGGCGACCGTTGCCATGGAAACAAAAAATGGCGGGAAAATTTCAAATTGCACCAAATTGATTGAAATTTGACAGGAAGGTTACTTAGCATGTGTAGAAACAGGTTTTGGTAATAAAAATATCAAAATGGCAACCGTTGCCATGGAAACAGAAAAATGGCGGGAAAAAATTCAAATTGCTCCGAATGAGATGAAAAAGGGAGTTGATCTTGAAATAAGGTGTGAAAAGGGGAAAATAATCATACAATAACACAGTTAAGTGATAAACAGAGAGAAGTCACTGAAAAATTTAATAAAAAGGAGAGATAGTTTAAAAAAAATAAATAATACACACAAAAGAATAAGAAAAAAGGGAAATAAAGATAGAATAAAAACACGAAAATTATGGAAAGAGGGAAATAACCCTTAAACAACATAAGCTATCTCCCATTCCAAAAAATTGATGCAGACGTGACAGAAATACTTCTAGAAAGAGCCACTTCTGATTTTTGTTTTATAAAGATGACGACCTGAGAAGATTGGAACAAGAAAATATGAGAAATATCAACTACTTCATAATGTCAACGTAATCCAAAATATACCTATATACAGTATATTAGGCCATTCACGGTCAAAATGGAGGCCAACAGGAAATACACGTTACTTCCGGTCCAGCATGCATGCTCCCTTAACTCTTTAGAACTCCTGAGGGGTCACGTGTCGAATTATGTCACAAAATAAGAATTTGTAAATGACGAATTTTTGCATTTATGCTTACAGTAGACAAGAAAGTATCCACTTCCGGTTCGGCACGTGCAACCTACAACTTCCTGTTCTGGTCCAATGAAGACCTTATACAGTGACATGACTATAGTTGTTTGTTTTTGGTGCTACAAGCACAGCCAGTGACATCACTTCCGGTTTTTGTACTAGTGACGGCAAATTTTTTAGGGGAGGAAAGCAATGTTGTCAACTTAGAATGCTTGTAGGTCTCTTAAAAGCCTGGTTTGCTATATTGATTTTTTAATATATTATTGTTGTGATTTCAAAAAATATATTCAATGAAAAAAATCAAATTTTAAATGACACAATTTTTTTATTGTGGCAAGAAATATGGTCAGGCGAGGGCCAAAAAGCGTAAAAAAATTGCAAGTTAAGGGAGTATTGTGGTAATTTTGAAGCTATAAGGTGGCAAGATCGAAGTCTATTCTATGTTATCACATATACAATAGACACAGCTTATACCACTGATGTTCATTTTTCTCCTACTAACAACATGGACATAACAGTCTGTCCTAATATATTGTTGTTGTAAATACCCAAGAATACCAAGGGGCATGTAACTCTTGCCCTATATATCTCGAGAAAAAGCCTGGTAAGGGGGTTTGAAAATTCCACGTAACAAACAACTACTTTAGTACTACAATATATCCAAAAACAAAGAAATTTAAATGGTAAACTATTTTCTGGGACCGGTGTCCTCATTAACCTTAAATAACAAAGCACTCATGTTTCCAACATTGAAGATTTCACAAAATTATATAAATACGTCATACGTCGTCCAAAATATACCTTTATTCAGCATCTTAGGCCATTCCTAGTCATAATGATGGCCAACGGGAATTCACGTGACACAGTACTTCCGGTCTGGCATGCGCGCTACTTTATCTCTCTATAGGGCTCCTGCGGGGTCATGTGTCGAAATATCATACAATATATCACAAAATTAGAATTCTTAAATGACAACCATTTTGAAATAATATTTGACAGTCGGCAAGAAAGTATCCTCTTCTGGTTTGGTATGGGCAGCCTACAACTTAAGGTAACACGATACCGAAACGGACCGAAAATTTTTTCAAAAAAGTATATATATTCGTAAAGATCTATCATAGATACACCAGAAAATGAAAAAAAATAGGGGGTGTCAAAACATACGAATATGAACTAAAAACTAATATAATGTAGGTCTCAACTTTAGGAATCCATTGATACATAGAAAAGCATAGGTCACCGTCCTTGTTTTGGAATTACAGCTCGTCAAAGATGGCTAATACGCCTAAAAAGATGTAAAATCGGTTTGACGTTGGTGACGCTACATATATGCGCATTTATAACACACATGAATGTATACGTTTTTTTATTTTTATTTCTATTAATAAAACTTTTGATGGTATATTCAAAGTACTTTGGCCAGTTGAGGGGAATGGGGGTGCCTTTTTCCGGATGCCAAGGTTAAGAAGTTTTCAAGCTCGGGAATTCGGGATTTTGTAATTTAAGGCCCAGCAAATAAATGCATCGGGGGTCGGGATTTCATCTGTTTACAAGTTCCTTTTCCATTTCGGGATTTTGGGATGTAGAAAAAATGAAGTCAGGATTCCGGAATGAGACCCCCCCTCCCCCCTTTCCACCAATGTCTAAGAAAAATAACAGAATTTGAGAAATACATTGTATCATAGTCATTGAAGAATAATACAAAAAAAAATGGAACATCAAAAGCAGACACGGATGAAAAGTAAAGGAAAAATTGAGAATGACTAGCCGTTATCGATTTGCAAGAACCAATGAGACGTATATACAATGTCCAAAATTACTGATTTTGTATTTAAAAAAAAATCATCCATTGTATACTTCCTTTCTCGTCTGTATCTTGAAATGCAACCTAGGTTACTTATCCGAAAGAAAATGTAGGAGAGTCGGTCTATATCTCCGGTATCAGTACAAGACCGTGGCATAAAAGTTAATGAAAATGTGAAGTTTTTCTACCTTTCAATTAAAAAAAAAATTGTCCTTATAAAGCTGCGTTGGCAAAGAATAAGCAATGCATGGTTTACAACGTAGAGTTCGTGTCATATGCATATACTCATACGATTGGACCGCCGAAGCGTACTGTCAGATAAAACGCCTACGGTCCGACGGTATGCGTATATGCGTATACTAATACTGTCTGGAACGTGCCAGACTATTTCGGTTTGGTGACCGCATGGGTATATATCTCAAGAAGTTCCTTTAATTTCTACTACATTTTAATGAAATATATGTAAACAAAAAAACAAAAAACAAAAAACAAAAATCCCAACCGTTATTTTTGAGAATATTGCTTAGGAAGACAAATAACGAAAAAGACTTATATACTTTCAAATTATTTGCAACTTCATTGGCTGAGTTTTGAATTTATGGTTGATAGAAATTTAACTTTATGTCGTGTAATCCCTTTTGGGATTCGAAGCCAGAGGTGTTTTTTTTTTATATTGCATTGAAGGAAAATATGTCGTTCTTTACATTCCACAATCGCCGATATTGTACCATTCCTACTTCAACCGTCATTTTACCCGGACCGAGGTAGGGGTACCTGAAAAAAATTCCCGAATAGAACTTTACATGATTGATGCGGGAGGCAGCCAATATCAAAAACATCTCTTGCTTGGAATCCCGAAAGTGATTAGGTATAGTGGTCAATATGATGATCAATCCGACAACAAACATCTTCGTCCGGATCAGCACGTTTGTCAACTAAATTTAATTGTTCCCTGTGCATGAAGTGCTCAGATTGAGGTAAACTCAAAATTAAACAGAAGAAGGAAACCAAACGACAAATGAGAACAAATAAGAACAAACTAAACACAAAATGACAGAAACACATACAATTTTATCAAAATAGCTGTACCAGTCTACTACAGTCTAAAAGCGTTACGAATCCCAATTTTTGCATGTTATAAAACGTATTTCTTTGATTTTTCATTTGTGATATTCTAATTCTACCGTTTCCTCAGTTCATTATCCAAGTTTAAAATTTAATTTGTCTACCCAGGAAAGTTTACAGTTGAACAGGGTATTTTTAAAATGAAGATAACACAGTTCAGGGTGGGCTGAAATCACATATATAATATATATGACGGGAAATTACATCTCTACTTTTATAGTCAATCAGGATGATCTAGAACGAGGAAGTATACTAAAACATCAGAACAAATATCAAATCATAACTGTATACATAAGTCTAGAAACCTTCGACGAAAATTTTCAAACTCACGGGCTTACTAGAAACAACTTGGTTGCTCGTATCGTTTTATGGCAGAATTAATGAATTGCATCACAAAATTATGCAACAACTTTTATACATGTACGCCGGAGTAAAATGGGAATCAAGTAATCACAACTAATTAGACATTGGAATCAAGTTATCACAACTAAACATGTAATAAGTATTTTGCTGAAAAAAAGGATTACAAGGGATCATTATGTAATAATAATTGAAAAATACACATTATAATCAAATAATTACAAATGAAACCTCTGGTATTCAGCTAATCAAGAAATCATAAGAAGGCTCTCAAATGTTTGTAGAAACAAACATTCACCAAAAGCTCCCTGAAAGACGGTATGGAAGCGGCTACATTTGCTTTGGCGTAACAACAAATGAGAAATTTATAATGAAATTGAGGAGTACACCTCTTCTCTCTGAAAATCTCGGGGAATGAAATAATTATTTACTTTATATTATATAATCAATGATTATATACTGAGAGTCGGGTAATTTCAATATTTGTTTTTAAATATGGTAATCAAATAATTAGTAAGTGTGTCTGTTAATCAAAAAGACCCCTGATAATCAAATAATCAGCAAAAATCTTCCTAACCAGGTACTATTCAAGAAAACCATGAGCAGGCCCATCCTTCTGATACAACTGTTGTTTTCATGGTAATTTAATACTTTGTCTTTTGAAACTAAAACTTGGTCGGTGCAGTGTTTTTATCATATATGTAAAAAAAACTGCCCAATTGGAGGGAGCTATAACTTAAGATGAAATAAAAGTATAAACACATATATTCTCATCCTCTAAACTGTACAAACTGAACCATAAAATATACTCTTTATAAGAATTGTGTACCAACAACGTGTGAATTTTACGGAAAAGATATTCGAGTTCATTTTTTGCATTTTCTTCGAAATTGATGTATATTTGCAAATATTAAAGAAGTAGTTTTTTTTTAGGTAAATAAATTCAATATTATATGTAAAGAGATGTTTCATTTTTCACAACAAAATGCATCAACAAATTGTTGTACAGGCTGGATTTCAAATTCGGTTTTGACTGCACCACGTAATTGTTTATTGTGTACTAAAGTAAAGTAAAGATACTATGGACGCTCATTCCCACGACTTACTAAGTGGCCACGCACGAGATAGAAATTAAGAAAAAAAAATTCACATGTCCCCTCCATGCTTCTGTAAGATACATCTAATTTAAAATCTTATAAGAAACAGGAGATGCTGACTCTTCCGGATCACCTGATCTCGCCCATGGTTTTTTATTGGGTCCGTGTTGTTCATCTTTGTGTGTGAGTGTCTTCATTTTTCTTTTCTGTGCCGTACCCATGTTGTGTGTCTGTTTTTTTTTTTTCGCCTATTTTGTTTCTGGTGTTGCCATTGTCCTTGGATTGTTCGCTTTTGGATTGACGGTTCGGTTCTCACTTAGGGACCAACCATTTAACTCGAAGAGGGGGGGGGGGGGCTATGGTTTTTTTCTAAAAAATTATTTTGGATCTGATTTTATGTGAAAAAAATATTTGGCTGCAAAAATGATGAAAAAAAAATTTCTGAATGAGGCTTTCTGCCCAAAAAAATAATGTTAAATTTTGAAAAAAAATATTTTGTTGATACGCGTGCAAAAAATAAATAATTTGTTTCGCGCAAAGCGCGAAAAAAATTTTCTGTCCAGAAAAAAAAACCATAACCCCCCCTTCAGGTTAAATGGTCGGCCCCTTACTCTATTTATCAAAATGCCGTATATATAAATATTACCTGAAAATACACATATGAAAGAGAGTCGATATTTTACAGTGAACAAAAACAACCAAATGATATTAAATTGACCAAAGTTAAATTCAACAGAACTTTTGATAAGCTTAAAATCATAAACAAGGACAAAAAGTTAGCAAAGAAAAAAAAAAGAAAAATGGACTCAATCAATCTGTATCTTTCTAGGACTTGTGTTTAAGATTGTTACTATAATTACGTTATTTTAGCAAATAGGCGCCCTCATATTATAACCTAGGTAGTTAACATGTAAATCATAGCCTGGTGTATTTGAGTATAGTTTACTTTGAAACACGGGATCCGCAAAACGTTCAGTTGGCCTTAACGTTAAGAAGGATAACTCGTGACATTACGTCTTTCGGTATCGTGTTACCTTAAAGCTAAAATATCATCCAAATATCGGAAAGTGTTGTTAAACTTTTCATTTAAATGGTGTTTAGATGTGTCTTTGCTGATGTTGGTCATAAACTGAGATTCGTAGCAGTACAAAAAGAGGTCCGCTATTAGTGGTGCACAATTGGTACGCATAGGAATTCCTATGAACTGGCGATAAATAGAGTTACTGAAACGAATTAATATATTGTCAAGTAAAAATTCAAGTGCTGAAATCATATCAAAACAAGTCCAATTAATTGAGTTCTTTTGTTTTGTATTACTAAAATGTGTTTGAACGGAATTAGAACAAATATATTCACAATCGGATTTTTTGAATGCCCATTGAATAAGACGTCTGAATTTTTCCTTTATAAGATTATGTGGTAAGGTAGTATAGAGGGTAGAGAAATCAAAACTTTCAAGGGATTCAAAAGGGGCATTATAAGCATTCAATTTATCGAGAACTTCCAATGAATTTTTTACACTCCAAAAATGATTGATACCACTGTCATGACTGTTTTCATATACTTTGTTACAGAAATTTATAACCAGGTTTTTAATAGCAGTCAAAGTATTAGTGAGTATAATAGAAACTTTAGTAGTAGAACATTGACTAGATGACAAAATGAATCTAGATTTATATGGCGTTTTGTGGAGTTTAGGAACCAAGTACATAGTTGGAACTGTTTTACTATCAGGTTTAGCCTGTAAAGATGTAGCTGTTAGAAAATGTATGTTTGTAATTTCATTTTCCGTTAATTGGGTTAATTGAAAAGTATTTGAACTGGTAATTTCTTTTTGGAGTACTTCTATATAATGTTTACGACAAACTATAATGATGTTATTAGCAGCCTTATCAGCTGGGACAAAAACGAATTCCTTGCCAAATTCTTTAAGTTTCTTTTGGATGCGAGAAACGGTTGGTTTATTTTTGTTGTCATGGCAGAAATGTTGTTCAAAATGTTTAATTCGGATATCGACAATTTTCATGATAGCATTGAAGAAAGAATCCAAAGATTTTTTGTCAACATGTTCACGTTTAACCCAATTTTTACAATAAGTCCATAGTGAGTCGTGGATGGTATTACAACAATCTTTCCAATTAATTTTAGAAGGTGGCCTATATTTTGGACCTTTCTTTAAGAAATTAATAAGCTCTTTGTCCTGCAAGATGTTGAGATCTCCTGTGATAACATGGGAGCTAGGAGTATAGGCGTATTTTGAATTGTTGCAATTTCAGGAATCGGGCACAGAATTGTTAATGTTTATATCTTTACAAACTTTACTGTAAGTGAAGACGTACTGCCGGCTGGGTTTCTTGTATACGTATACATGATGGGAAGTTCTGTATTTTCGAAATATGCGGGAATTTTTTGTTTAACTGAATGATCATTTAGAATGCCAGCAATCTTTATAAAATCTATACCTTTGTCGATGTATTTTAACTTAAGAAAATGTTTTTGATGTTGGTCAGGACGATCGATTTTAGGAAAAAGCTTAAAATAGCAGAACACAATTATTATCTTTGTAGTTTCGTATTTAGGACTAAGGTACGAAATAGTTTCGCATTCATCAAGGATATTGTTTAATTTGGTGGCAGGTATGGAACATAATTTACTTAAAAGTTGATGTCGACCATTATTTTTAGAAATTTTAATTAGATCTGCAACAGTGGTGTCAACAGAATGTAATCTACGTTTATTACGGTTAATTCTACATCCATGAGATCGCTTGTTACGTAGAGGTTTAGAAACAATATCCAAAATATTTACAGAATTGGTTTTAGAAATATTACCAATACCCATTATATTATCATTAAGACCTAAAGGATAGACAGTTTGCAGTTTCTTAATCCAGTTTAGTTCTACTATTTTTCTGGCTTTATTGAATTTTGAGTGAGATTGTCCTGGCTGTTTAGTAACGACTTCGAAAGGTTGAACTGTAATATGTTTGATATCGTGGTTGTGTTTTTTAAGATGTTGATATATTATACTTTTATACTTATTGGGTCTATGAAAACGATACAGATGTTCCCGAGTCCGTTTAGAAAGATACCGACCAGTTTCACCGACACACTGAATTCCACAGTTAGGCTTATTCATTTAAGTAAATATACAACATTATTAGTTTTTCAGTCAATATCATTGTCAAAATGTAAAGAAAAGGTGCGACCATTAACAGTAGACCTCACTGTAGTTTTATTGACGAGGCGTGGGCATGTAAGTCATTTATTTGCACGGCACTTCTCAATAGAAGGGTAACCACGGTTTTTATTATTGAAAACGTTAGCAATTGTGACATTTTTAGATAACCGGTTTGGAAGATGGAGACGCGTGGAGACCCTTTGATGATTAATTAATCGTTTTCCGTTTCTGAGTTCCATGTATAAGTGTTGTAAGGATTAGGGCCTTGGGAAAGGTGTAAAGAAAGATGTTTAGAAAACTGAACCCGAACACTGTGGTGTAAATATAGGGAATAATAGATAAATTGACTAGACGGTACGAGAAATTGAATGCTATCATTCATAAAGTACCCGACATATACGTAAGAAACGAAGACAAAAACGAAAACAGTGGACAACAATTATAACAGGGTGTATCCAGACAGCACACAAAATCTGGCTAAATAACAGAAAGGGGCTACGTATATGAGATTTATATGTAAAATGTATCCAAATGGCGAATAAAGAGAAGTTGTCGCCCGGACACACACTGCATCAACTGTATATTAAAAGAGCATAGGTCTAAAGCACGGGGAGGAATTTAATTATTTTTTGAAATTCTGCCTAACAACCATATATTCTTTAATTCCTTATGGTAAAAATAGTGACTGTCAATAGTTTTATTTAAAAAATATTAAGAAAAATTATACCCAGGGTCTATAGCTGTTTTCTGTGTCAAACAGGGGGTGCGGGGATCTAGTTATATATTCAGATAGATTGGAAACTGCTGACGTCACTAATAAATAAGTACAACAAATATAACAAACTATAATTAAATTTTACTATAACAATTTATTCCCCCTCTGTTATATATACTGTATAAAAAGTATTGACAATTCAATCCCAGAGAAACAATAAAGTCTCTAATTAGGAAACCATGAGAAAAATAAAATAACCTGACATGCGGTCGTATTATGGTATGGCGCTGGCGTCGGCGTCTGTGGACAGTGTAGCTTTGGTTCTAGTGAATGGATTGTTATCAAATTTTAGTATGATGTTTGTTGGCACAAGTTTAAGCCCGGGTTTTGATTTCGCATTCCCTGCCCCACCCGTTTTTGAAAAAAAGGCAAAAAAGGGGTAAAATTAGGTATTTTCGTGTCTGTGGACAGCATAACTTTGGTTCTAGTAGACAGATTGTTTTCAAATTTTAGTATGATGTTTCTTGGAACATTCTTGAGAAACTTTTTTTATGCACCGCCACAAAGTGGAAGGGGCATATAGATTTACCCTTGTCCATACGTCCCGATGTTAAGTTTTGCGTTTAGGTCCATATATTACATCAGTATATGCACCTTGATTAGTACTAACAGATTCACCAACAATTAGGGATCCATGACCTACATTTTACACTGGAGTGACTTTGGTTTAATTTTGCGTTAAAGTCCATTTCTGAACAACTACGCATTATAACAATATGATGTTTCATCAAATTAATTGCCTTGATGAGTACTACCCAAAACATTGACAGTTAGGTGGCTTTGACCTATATTTTACGCTTGAATGACTTTGGTTAAATTTTGCGTTAAAGTCCATTTCTCAGCAACTACGCATAACAATATGATGTTTCATCAAATTAATTGCCTTGATGAGTACTACCCAAAACATTGACAGTTAGGTGGCTTTGACCTATATTTTACGCTTGAGTGACTTTTGTTAAATTTTGCATTAAAAGTCCATTTCTCAACAACTACACATTATACCAGAATGATGTTTCATTAAATTGATTGCCTTGATGAGTACTACCCAAATCATTGATAACCTATATTTTTTGTTTGAGTGACTTTTGTTAAATTTTGCATTTAAGTCCGTTTCTCATCGACTTAACATGCTATCCCAATGTTGTTGCATCAAAATAAATCAACTTGATGAGTACTATCCAAATCAAGGCCAATTTGATCTACTTTTTTTGCTTTAGTGACTTTTGGTTTATTTTCTGCTTGAATGACTTTGTTTAATTTTTGCATTAGGCCCATTTCAAACAGCTAGATGTTTATATATAATTAATTGGTCAATACTACATAATTCATGCATAATTTTATAACTTGACCAATATTTAATGTTAAAAAGCCTTTAGTATGTTTTTTTTTACTTTCCATTATTCAACAAAAGTTTATTGAACAATCATCTGTAAAGGTAATTCCTCATGATTCAGCAACCTGGAACTAATTTTTATGCCCGATTGACTTGGGCTATCTATTATGAAAAATTTGTCGGCGAGGCATCGGTGTCTTATAGACATATTCTCTAGTTTCCTTTAGTTTTTGGACCCACCCAGTTTAGAATTAGGGGCCAAATTAAGGGTTAAATTGGGTGTTTTCACATATTTGACTGTAGAATCTTTATTATTTATCGGATGTTGATGGCAGGGATGCAAATTACCAGGGACCCAGTAGCCCAAGGCCCCTAAAATTTGACCTGGGCTACTAAGATTTTAGAGCCAGTAGCCCAGGTTGCTACTAAAAATTCCTGCAATTTCGGTTGACAATATAGTACTGGGCTAGTAAAATTTTGGCTGGGCTACTGAATTCTGTTTGCCAGGGGCCCAGCTGGCAACTTTGTGAATATTGTGAATGTTCATCCGTGGATGGGGTTTCTTTCAGTGTTCTCTTGAGGAAATTTCCAAACAGCAGTATTCAACGGATTTCACGTTGCATGTACCGCTCAAGAGATAAATGGGGCCCAAAAGGGACGAAAAAAAATTTCAATTTTTTATTTTTAGTCCGATTTTGATGGCGTTTTTTGCAGTGGGTTCCTTATGAAAAATAAACTAGTGCTGCACCACAAGATTTTTGATAATTTGTTCCCTTTCCAAGCTATGAGGGGCCCAATGGGACCAAAATTGCAAACATACAGAATACCTAAAATTTTTATTTTTCATCAGATTTCAATGGAATTTTTTTTAAGTTAGATTCCTCTCATTGTAAGCTTTTAGTTAATGTCAACAGATTTGGTGTAGCTTTTTCTGTTTCTGAGCTATAAGGGGTCAAAGGGACCAGAATTTCAATTTTTAGAAATATGTGAAATCTTTTATTTTAGATCAGATTTTAATGGGATTTTTTCTTTGGATTCCTCTCAATGCAAGCTTTCAGTAGTATGTCAACAGATTTGATGTATCTATTACCGCTTCCGGGCTATAAAGGGTCAAAGGGGCCAAAATTGCAATTATTACAAATATGTGAAATCTTTATTTTTCATCAGATTTTGATGGGATTTTATTCCTTGCGTTCCTCTCATTGTAAGTTATAAGTAGTATTCAATGGATTTGGCGTAGCTCATATCATTTCTGAGCTATAAGGGGCAAGAGGGGCCAAAATTGCAATTATAAGAAATACATGTATGCAAAATCCTTTGATTTCATCAGATTTTGATGGGATTTTTTCTTGGATTATTCACATTGTAAGCTTAATTTTTTTCGAGCCTTCGACGATAGTCGAAAAAAGCGAGACATAGGTATGTTGAATCCGGCAGCGGCATCCACAATTGTTTTAGTTTTTTCTTGGGTCTGTTTAACATCAACCACCTGTGCTAGCCTATTGATATTTGGTATGCAGTTGCATTAGCATCAGTACAGCTCAGTTTCATTGGCGTTTTATGTCTATGCCCCTGCAGTCATGCTCCACTGACTTCGAAATTTCGAATTGTTTTTTTCAAATGTTTTTTTCTTGTGTCTGTTTAGCATCAACCACTCATAGTTGCCCATTGATATTTGGTATGCAGTAATACTAGCATTGGTACAGCTCAGTTTCGCTGGCGTTTTATGCCTATGCCCCTGCAGTCATGCTCCACTGACCTCGAAATTTTGAATAGTTTTTATGGCCCCAGATCGAGGATCAGGGGCATATTGTTTTTGTCCTGTCTGTCTGTCTGTCTGTCTGTCTGTCTGTCCGTCTGTTTGTCTGTGCGTCCGAAACTTTAACCTTGGCTATAACTCTTGAACTATATAAGGTAGACTTTTGATACTTGGCAAGTGTATAGGTCTAGTCAAGAGGAACATGAATATGCAAAAAAAAATTAGATCAAAGGTCAAGGTCAAAGGGGTCCAAAAGGGGTAAAATTGGGAATCTGGGGGCATTTGTAGTGTTTCACAAACACATCTTGTTTTCAAATGTTTTTTCTTGTGTCTGTTTAACATCAACCACTCATAGTTGCTCATTGATATTTGGTATGCAGTTGCATTAGCATCATTGCAGCTCAGTTTCAGTGGCGTATTATGTCTATGCTCCGGCAGTCATGCTCCACTGACTTCGAAATTTTGCACTTTTTATCAATGTTTAAAGTTTTTTCTTGTGTCTGTTTGGCATCAACCACTCATAGTTGCTCATTGATATTTGGTAATCAGTTGCATTAGCATCACTAAAGATCAGTTTCAGTGGCCTTTTAGGCATATGCCCCCGCAGTCATGCTCCACTGACTTTGAAATTTTGTACTGTTTATCAAATATTTAAGTTTTTTCTTATGTCCGTTTAACATCAACCACTCATAGTAGCCCATTGATCTTTGGTATGCAGTTGCATTATCATGATTGTAATCAGTGATACATTTGGTATCATGGCTACTGCTGAAGATCAATGTGCAAATTAAGGCGATGCATGGGAAAGGCGAGACATATCCTGTGTCCACAGTTTATTACTATTTTGGGTTTAGCTTATTACTGTATCAAGTTTTTTTGTGTCCATCTAATTACTGTGTCAAGCTTTTTACTGTGTCCAAATTTGCTCTAAATTACACTTTTTCAAATTTCAGTGGTCGACATGGTGCGGTCGCATCATGCTGCGCTCTGCGTATATTTTATTATACTTTTTCCCAAATATATAGTAATGTCTTGGATTTGACAACAAATAATGATGTTGTCCAATGTTAGTCCAACACAGTTGTCCTCCATTTCGTCCAACATAAATTGAATTTTAGAGATATTCCGGTTAACTTTAAACAATTTTTTGCAAGAAATAAGCTCTTTGCAATATTTGTTGTAGTAAAACAAGCTATGAATAATTCTATTCCTAAACTCAAATTAAAATAAAAGCCTCTATTAATGTCTTCTGTTTGTCCAACATTATCCTTTGTTTGTCCAAAAATGACTTCTGCTTTGACGTAACATGGACAAATATGTTAGACATAACATGCCTTTCTATGTTGGACATACACAGGATTTTATGCTATTTTCTTTTTTATTACTTCTTTAAGCAGCCACTGTTTTTTGTGGCATTTGAACTAGAATGGCAGTCTTGTCATGTATATTTTAATTCTCAACAGCAAAATTGTTTCATCTTTTAAAAAATTGAAAAAAATCATTGCAATATTCGGACATAACAGTAGGACAAACATTTAATTGTTTAAAAGAAGACACCCTGTTTGAGTTCATAACTCTTCTTTATACCCCCCACAAACAAAGTTTGGGGGGTATATAGGAATCACCCTGTCTGTCTGTCCGTCCGTCTGTCCGTCCGTCTGTCTGTCCGTCTGTCCACACTCCTCGTAAGCGCAACTCGTCTTAAACCACTTGAAGGATTTTGATGAAACTTTACACAACGGAAGGACACTATATGGAGATGTGCATGAAGGAATATAATTATTGTCCGAAACCAGGAAGGGGAGATAATTCGACTTTGACTTTTCGTTGATTCCCTATGTATGGGTTACCTCGTAAGCGCAACTCCTCTGAAATTTGATGAAACTTTACACAAAGGAAGGATACTATATGGAGATGTGCATGAAGGAATATAATTATTGTCTGAAACCAGGAAAGGGAGATAATTTGACTTTAACTTTTCGTTGATTCCCTATATATGTATGGGTTACGTCGTAAGCGCAACTCCTCTTAAACCACATGAAGGATTTTGATGAAACTTTACAAAAAGGAAGGACACTACATGGAGATGTGCATGAAGGAATATAATTATTGTCCGAAACCAGGAAGGGGAGATAATTTGACTTTTACTTTTCGTTGATTCCCTATGTATGGGTTAACTTGTAAGCGCATCTCCTCTGAAACCACTTGAAGGATTTTGATGAAACTTTACACAAAGGAAGAACACTATATGTAGATGTGCATGAAGGAATATGATTATTGTTTGAAATCAGGAAGGGGAGATAATTCGACTTTGACTATCGTTGATTTCACCTGCAATTATCTTTTTTTTTCAAGAAAAAATTTTAAACATAGATATTGTGAAGTCAAACTGATGGAGAGACACTTTTTTCATTGTAATCCTCTTGAAAAGTTGTTTTCAAAGTGTTGTAATGAAATTTCTCTAATGCTTATGATTTTTGTGTTAAATGCCAGATAGGTTAAAAAAAGGGTGAATTTCATATTTGTCTGATTTAGACAGAGTATTTTCATTGGCATATCTTTGTGAAAAGTTCTTTCTTGAAGATTATATCATTGTGTCCATACTTGTACTGTGTCCACATTTGTACAGTGTCTACACCTGTATTGTGTCCACACCAACTTAAATTTGCACTTACCATATCGATTCAGGGTTCAATGAGCGGGGGGTATATTTGGCTGCCATTCAGCGACAGCTCTTGTCAACATTTGTGTTTAAACAGTCTTGCTATTCCACTGTGGTAACTACATGAACTACATCTTCACCATGAAATGTTACATTTCACTTGAATTTGGGACAGACAAAGTTATGGTGAACATGGCCAATTTCAAACATGCTTTTTATAACACCGCAAAAATTTTTGCGGTCACATAATGGTATGGTGCGCATGCTGTCGTCATCTTTGTAGTTGTCGTCATCTGTAGACACTTTTGTTTTTGGTCAATAACTTTAGTTGCAGTTGATCAATCTTTATGAAATTTTAACACAAGGTTCCTTGGCACAAAAGAAAGGCTTTGCATAGTTTTGGTCATTTTGGCCCCACCTGTTTTTGTTTTCACATATTTGACTGTAGAATCTTTATTATTTATTGGATGTTGATGGGGTTTCTTTCAGTGTTCTCCTGAGGAAATTTCCAATCCGTAGTATTTCAACGGATTTCACGTCGCATGTACCATTCATGAGATAAATGGGGCCCAAAAGGGGTGAATCACGAAAATTTAATTTTGGCTCGCCCGCGACAAAAGTCGCGGAAAGCCAGACATATGCGTACAAAGTATGGCGGTGACGGTGATGTAAACTTTCATGTTCAGTTTTTGTGATTAGGTCATTTTCTCAGTACCTATAAGTGGTAGTTCATTAGGTCAATGATATTTTGGTACATGTATATAGGTTGGTCTTGAGAAGTACATCAAAATCTGCTATATGGCTTTTGTCTGTGACCTCAATTACACGGTCCAATGAACATGTTAAGTTTTTGTGCTTAGTTTAGTTTCTCAGGAACTATAAGTGGTATGTTAATGGTATATGGTATGTAGATTGGTCTTAGGTAGTACAAGTTTTTGGGATTAGGTCATTTTCTCAGTAACTATAGGTGGTAAGTCAGTGATGTTTGATATTTAAGTTGGTCTTTGGTATTACATTACAGTCTGCTATATGGCTTTTGTCTGTGACCTCAATTTCATGGTGGTGTTAAGTTTCCCAGTATCTTTTAATGTAAGGTCAATAATATTTGGTATGTGGGTTTGTCTTAGATGGAACACGACAGCCTGCTATTAAGTTTGGCATTTTGGTTTTAGGTGATACATGACAGTGTGCTATATTGCTTTTGTCAGTTATCCTAATTTCACAGTCTAGGGAACATGTTTAGTTTTCTAATTTAGTCAGTTTGAGTTTTCACACCAATTTTGTGACCATGTAGGGACGGGCGAGATGTAATTTGGGTCCGCACTTGTTTTAATTTTTAGTCCGAATTGTATGCAGTTTTTTCAATGGATTCCTAATGTTAAATAAACATGATGCTTAACTATTAGATTTTTGATAACTTGTTTTGTTTTGGAGCTATGAGGGGCCAAGCAAATGTGCAGATTACGTAAAATTTTAATTTGTCATCAGATTTTGATGGGATTTTTCTTCTTTACATTCATCTTATCTTAAGCTTTCAGTAGTATGCCAACAGATTTTTAGCTCACCTGGCCTAAAAGGCCATGTGAGCTTTTGCCATCACTTTGCGTCCGTTATCCGTCTGTCCGTCAACATTTTCAAAAATCTTCTCCTATGAAACTGCTGGGCCAATTGTAAGCAAACTTGGCCTGGATCATCACCAGGGTATGCAGTTTTAAAATTGTGTTCGATTAGTCCATAGATCTAACTAAACAAGATGGCCAATGTTACTAAAAAAAGAACATAGGGGAAAAATTGCTGTTTTTTGCAAATTACTCGGAAATTGTTATTGATATTAAAAATCTGACTGGGTAAAAATGATCAGCATGGCAAGATCTACCTGCCCTGCAATTTTGAAGAAAATCCCAAAACCGCTCTTGGAGTTATTGCCCTTTTTCTGAAAAATTTTAACTTTATTAATTTTTTATCAGAAAAAGTATAAGAGATAGAAGTCTACTTTAAATTGCAAAAATTTTCAGCATGTCAAGATCTATCCACCCTGAAATTTTAAATATAATCCAAAAACCTTTGTAGGAGTTATTGCCCTTTTTTCACAGAATTTTCAAAATTTTCATATTTTTTGTCTTTAATTTCCAAAACTATCATGACTATAGAAGATGAAGGTGAAGTGTAAATTGATTAAATGTTTGCAATGCTGTGGCGACTTCAAAACTGGTGTTGAAAAGTATTCGTTGACCACCATTTTCAAAATGGCCGCCAAAAAGGCGGGAAAATTCAACATTGTCCAATTTCAATAAAATTTGGTTTCCAAATAGGTATTGATGTTGCGACTTCAAAACCGGTGTAGAAAATTGTTGGTTGACCGCCCTTTTTCAAAATGGCCGCCAAAAAAGGTGGGAAAATTCAACACTGTCCGATTTCAATGAAATTTGTTTTCCAAATAGATATTGATGTCGTAACTTAAAGATATTGATGTTGTAACTTAAAGATATGGTGTTGAAAATTGTTGTAGACTGCCATTTACCAAATGATGTCTCGACTTCAAAACTGGTGTCTAAAGTGGTCCTTAGCAAGAAAACTTTTGTCAAAAAAGCCCATCAAGAAGTATAGTAAAAGATGATCAGACTTAAGTTAGAGTCCAAGTTAATGGTGGTGTTTGCTCAACCAAAGTTTGAGAGACTAAAGTTCAACTATATAACTTACAATGTTAGCTTGATTGTGGCAAATGAAAGCCAGGTGAGTGATACAGGCTCCAGGGAGCCTCTGGTGCGTATCTCTTACTGTTTCCGAGCTGTAAGGGGTCAAAGTGGTCAAATTTGCAATTTTAACAAATATGATAAATCTTTATTTCTCATCGGATTTGGGTGGGATTTTTTTCTTTGGATTCCTCTTGTTGTAAGCTTTCAGTGATATGTCAACAGATTTTTCATAGCTCTTAAGAACTCTGAGCTTTAAGGGGTCAAAGTGGCCAAAATGGCAATTTTATGAAATATGCAAAATCTTTATTTCTCATCGGATTTTGATGTTTTTTTCTTTGGATTCCTTTTGATATAAGCAGTCAGTAGTATGTCAACAGATTTAGCATATCTCTGACAGTTTCTGAGCATTCAGGGATCAAAAGGGCTAATTTCTATGTTCCCTAGTTTGTGTCCAGCTAATTACTGTGTCAACCACCTATTGTGTCCATTTAGTTACTGTGTCAAACTCTTTTCTGTGTCCACATTCACTTTATTTTACACTTGTTCAAAATTCAGTGGTGGACATGCTGTGGTCATATCATGCTGCTCTCGGCGTAGCCCTTTATTATCCTTTAATTATATATATATATATATATATAATGTGCTACTTATTTCTTATTATTATTATGTCTCTAACTTAAAATTTTTATTTCTCTTTTTCAGTTTTGATATGAAGATGGTTTGCTGTAGATAATTTTTTACTACATAGCTGTTGTACACCTTGTAAGTACAGTGTACCCAGTGTATCACCACCTTTGGGACCAGAGAAAATGTTGGTGATAAGTGAGGGTGGCGATATATTGAGGGTGGCGATATATTGAGGGAATAAATAACAAAGAAATATGCAACTTTTAAGCTCACCTGGCTATGCCAGGATGAGCTATTGCCATCACTTGGCGTCCGTCGTCCTTCCGTCGTTAGCTCACTTTCAAAAATCTTCTCCTCTGAAACCACTGGGTCAAATGTAACCAAACTTCAACTGAACCACTAGGGTATCTAGTTTCAAATTTGTTATTTTGTAAGTCTTAGGTCAAATAACATGGCTGCCATTACTAAAAATAGAAGATAGGGGTAAATAACAGTTTTTGGCAAATAAGTCAAAAACCATTACAGATATCAAAAATCTGACACACAGTAAAAATGATCAGCATGAGAAGATCTGCCAATGCTGAAATTTTGAAAAAAATCTGATGACCCGTCTAAGAGTTACTGCCCTTTTTCCGTAAAATTTTCAAAATTTTGATGTTTATTTTTTATTAAAAATACTATAACAGATAGAGGTTAAGTTTAAATTGCAAAAATGTTCTGTATGTTAAGATCTACCCACATGGAAATTTTGAAGAAAATCCAAGTACCTATATATGAGTTGTGGCCTTTTATTGGTCAAATTTTTCATGTTTCAAAAACGCTTTGAGATAGAGGTCAAGTTTTAATTGCAAAAATGTTCAACATGTTAAGGACTATATTTTATTGAACATGGTCAAGTTTTCCTACCTCTTCCAAGATGGCTGCCAGCGGGGAACTTAGTTTACTATTTGACCTAATGGGAAAATTCATACAAAGAACTACTTCTTGAGAACCACCAAATGGATTTGAACCAAACTTGGCATGATTGATGCTTATGAGGTGCTGACCAAGAATAACTACTTTGGTGCTGATCTGTCATCCAACATGGCCGCCAGCAGGGAACTTAATTTTAACATTGGACCTAATGGTAAAATGCATACAAAGAACTTCTTTTTGAGAACCACTGAATTGCTAATGCTTATGAGATGCTGACTAAGTATTTTTACTTAGGTGCCGATCCGTCATCGTATATGACCCACAGCATTGGACCCTATGGGATATGCGCACAAAGATCTTCTAGAGAACTGCTGAATGGATTTAAATCAAACATGACATGAATGATGCCTATCAGGTGCTGACCACACATCACCAGCTGTAAACTTAATAGACCATATCCGACCTTTGGTATTAGGATTTAGCAGACTACTTTTCAATACATCACAGTATAGAAAACGTTGCGTCATAGAGCCTAAAAGGTCACGAAGTTGGTCAAATGGGGCGGACACGTTTGTGACGTAGGGCGGACAAACAACAACTGGTGAATCTGAATACCAGAACTCGGATATGGTCTTTTTAACAGAAGATCTTCTAGAGAACTGCTGAATAGATTTAAACCAATTTTCCATAAATGATGCTTATGAGAAGCTGACCGAGTGTTGTTTCTTCAGTGCTGATCAATCATCCAATATAACCGCCAGCAATGAATTGGACCCTAAGGGTAAAGCATGCAAAGATATAATAGAAAACCAATGAATGGATTCAATTTAAACATTGCATAAATGAAACTTGTGAGGTTTTGACCAAGTTTGTTACTTTGGTGCTGATCCTTCTTCCGACATGGCCAACAGTGGCAAAACTTAGTTTAACATAGGACCCAAGGGAAATGCATAAAAGATCTTCTGCTCGTAAACTGCTTGAACAATTTCAGTAGAATTTGATATGATCGTCCTTGGGTGACCCTCTTCAAAGTTTTATGTTAAATAGCTGCCAGCAGAGAACGTAGATTAACATAGGCCCTTGAAGTTTGGAAACTGAATTCAAAAATCTACTCTGAAACTGCTTGAACAATTTAAATTTAATTTTGTAAAAAGTTTCTGATTTTTATGTACATACACCACCAAAGATGGACTATCAATTTGGAATTATAGTGCTGCATAGGACCTAAGTGAGCGATACAGGCTCTTGAGAGCCTCTTGTTTAGAAATGTACCTTGAAAATGGTTGGCGATAAGTTTAATAATAATAATAATAATAATAATAATAAAGGCTTTATTTCAAGAGGGTAACACAGTTAGTTACAAAACTAATCTTCCCTGAGGCCCTCAATATCAATTCATTATAGATACATTTTATACATAAATGTAAACATAGAAAAAACATACAAAACATTAACATAATTAAAACACAATTTTAACAAACATCTGTTTGTGAAATATCATCATGATCAAAAGTCTTTTGTAAAATATATTTCTTAACATTTTCCTTAAAAGAGTTTGTTGATGGAGAGTTTCCAATGGATTTTGGTAGCTCATTCCATAACACTGATCCTGAATAAGTAAAGGACTTTTTGAAAAGCTCAGACTTGATTTTTGGAACTTTTAAATTTCCATTAACAACATTCCTGAGAGAATAAGGGTTCTCATAAGCAATTAATTGGAATTATGGACTCAATATGAAGGTGCTTCATTTTTTAGGCTTTTATATACTAATAGGTACTTATGATATTTAATTCTGTCTTGAACTTTCATCCATCCAAGTGTTTTGAATAAGGGCTCAGAAGGTGATAATGGATCTGCATCCAATATCAATCTTGCTGCCCTTTTTTGTAATTTAAGAATTCGGTTTAAATCTGCATTACTACAGTTTCCCCAAGAAACACAACAAAAATCAATAAGTGGCAAAATATAACCATTATAAAAAAGCTTTCTAGATTCAAGATTTAAGAATTTTTTATTTTGGAAAGGAGGTACACTCGAGATGAAATTTTAGAGCAAATTTGATCTACATGACCCGTCCAGCACAAATTTGGATCAACCTTGACCCCAAGTATTTTTTCATTCACTGAACAATGTATAGCTCCATCATTAACCTTCAGGGGGATTTTACTATCAAATGAAGATATCTTTTGTCTTGTACCAATTATCATACATTTTGTTTTTTCACAATTTATAAACATTATCAGAACACCATTTTTCAACTTGAAGTAAGTCACATTGTGCTTTATCCAAAATCTGGTTTAGTGTTAGACCCGAAATATGTATTGTCGAGTCATCTGCATACATATCTGTATAACAATCTTTGATATATAATGGTAAATCATTTATATACAGAATGAATAATAGCGGGCCCAGTATTGACCCTTGAGGAACACCATATTTGATAAAAGATTGATCAGATTTAACATTTCCAATCTGTACCTGTTGGGTCCTTTCATTTAAATAAGAAGTGAAAAATAAAACTGCCGTTTCATGAAAACCATAGATTTTGAGTTTTTTGGATAGAATATTATGGTCCACTACATCAAAAGCTTTCTTAAGATCAAGCAGAATAGCAACATCAATATTTCCATCATTCATTTCCTGCAACCATTTATCAGTTAAATTAATAAGAGCTGTTTGACATGAATGCATGGGTCTGAAACCAGATTGAGCTGGATGTAGTAAGTTGAACTTTGATAAATATTCATATATGTTTTTGGCAACATGCTTTTCAATTAACTTAGATATGGTTGGTAGGACAGAGATAGGTCTATAATTGGTAGGAAGGAACTTATCTCCAGCTTTAAATGCTGGTAAAACCTTTGCATTTTTTAGATCAAATGGAAAGATTCCACTATCAATAATGCAATTTAAAATGTATGTTAATGATGATACAATAAAAGGGGCACTGATTTTTAGAATTTTGGGGCTTATATTATCAGTACCAGTAGATTTACTAGTGTCAAGTTTTAAAATATCTTGATAAAGTTCATTCATTTTTACTGGTGGAATTGTAAATGTATTACTAGCTGGTAATCTTTCCTGAACAAAATTTGACAATGAGTCAGATTCAAGGTTAGAACTTCACTGTTTGTCTTTTCTCAAATTTTGAATGCAAGATGTAAAAAAATCATTGAAATAATTTGCTATTTGCTTTGGATCAGAAATTTTGTCATTGCTTTCATTGTGAAGTTCATAAGGTTTTACTTGTTTTGAGGGATTTAGACTGTGAATACATTTCCAGAGAACTTTTGGATCTTTGGAATCTTTTACAATATCACTATAATATTTTCTTTTGTATTCATCTATTACAAATGTAACTCTGTTCCTCCAATATTTATATTCATCCCATAGACCTAATTTTTTATACTTGTCTCGCATAAGCCTTGCATGAATAATTTCATTATTGTACCATGCAGGTTGTTTATCTTTCTTGACTCTTTTAGTTATCATAGGTGAATGCTTGTCCAATACATTGTTAAAAATCTGGTACCATGCTTTCAAAGATAGATCTGGATCATTTTCTAATTCTACCAGATAAAAAGGGGCATTGGCAAGATCTTTCAGAAAATTACTTTCATCAAAATTTTTAAAATTTCTGTAAATTATGGTGGTATGGGTGGCCTTTTTGTTAAACTGATTTTCTTTTCTAATTATACAAACTGGGGAGTGGTCACTTAGAGTGTAACCAGGTACATGAGCCTTTGAATATTTATCTAAATTAGTTATGTAAATATGATCAATTAATGTCTCAGTATCTCTTGTAACTCTTGTAGGTTTGTCTATAACTTGATTAAGGCTATATGTTTCAAAAAGGGATAGCCACTTAGAAGGGGGTTTATTTGGGGATAAAAAATTCATATTGAAGTATCCTAACAATGTAATATCTTGATTGATTGAAAACGCCTTACTCAACTGAGTTTCAAATCTATCAATCCAGTCAATCTGAGATTTTGGATTTCTGTATACAAAACATAATAAAAAGGATTTTTTGTGTTGTGGTTTGATTTCTAACCAAACCGTTTCTACATCATTAATTTCGATTTCTGCTTTCCTTATAAAAGGAATGTTTTCAGATATATATATATAACCCAGCCACCACCTTGTTTTTCAGTGCGATCTTTTCTTACTGTAACATATCCAGGGATATGAATTTGCTTGTCAGAAATGTTTTCATGAAAAAAAGTTTCACAGAAACCTGTAATATCAGGTGGATTTTGAGAAAAAAGAAGATTATATTCAATCTCTTCTAATTTGTTTTCAATTCTGTTTACGTTATGAGAACATATCTTTAAACAGGGATGTAGATAACAACGGGGATTTGAAACGAAGTTCGAGATCAAAGGAGACTACCCGTAGCGCGATAAAGCATGTCTGTCTCGGGTAGAAATCAATACTAAACTCCGGAGACATGACGGATAAGTACTTCCTGTCATGTGTATTAGCGATTGAAGTAGATAATGGTAGTTGTGATTTAATTATCGTCAAAGCTCAGATAACCTATCGATGTCAGTTTGAAGAGGAAAAATCGAAAGACAAGTTATCATTTTTCCATTTCATATTTAATTTGTATTTTTATAAAGCACAAATATTTAACATTTGGTGATTTTTTAGGAACAATTCCGAACCATTTTCGATTTTTCTTATCCAGGATTTTAGGAGAATAATTGGTACTTCTGAATGATTCAAATTTCTTTTAAATTACAAATACCTTTTATTTGGAAAAAATATCATTGAAAGACAGAATATAGATCTAATGCTTGAGCTATATATGATTGTTATATATTGTTTTGCTTATTTAAAATTATTTTTCAAAAATTTGGGTTTTGTTATCACGTGTCATTTTCATAATTTATCAAATACGTCGATAGGGTGTATATTTTTATAGTTTGTATAATAAGTTTTCAGTGTAACCACATAAGAAAAAAACCATTTTAAAGCTGAAAAAATATCCTACCTCTCGGTATGATTCTCGTATTTTATTGAAGTAATTTGCTATTTTATTTTTTGTTAACAAAATTTGCGTAAGATTTGCATTGTAGAGTTGAGAAGTCATTCACATTTTGTACCCCGTCTCAAATTTCTCAAATCAAATATTAACTATTCAATTAATTCATTTTTTGAACACACATAATGAAAGGCGAAATATAATTCTAGTGCTTGGTACTATTAATTAGGCCGAATTTTGATGATGGTGGTTGCTACGATTTTTTAAAAATGGTCATCTTTTAGAAATTTTGTTGGTCGGCCATATTGTTTTTGTTGAGGTCGAGGTTCTGCATATAGTAGTTATTAAACAAAATAGTTCAATAAGTATGTGTATTTTTTTGTTATAAAGTTATAAAACGAAATGTCAATAGAAATGTTTTGCCGATTTTTTTTCAACTCTTTTAGTTATAAACACAAACATCAGGGCTTAAAATTTAAGATACAGAGCGATGTGTAAATCTTTCATTCGGAATACTTGACGGCATCGTTGACTTCAAAGAAAAATCTATACACTCGGAACAATTTCCCGCTCTTTCTGCTCTTATTTATGGAATACATATAATACATGACAAATTTATGATCATATAGCTATACATTTCAAACCTGTATTAATTAAAAAGTATCGGTATCAACACATATATGTATGTGCGGGGTGTCAATTATATCCGGCACACCAGTGTATGTTATCTACCTGAAATTACATAATTTATGTAACAAGGACTTGACAAAATCGTTCAGATGAAATAGTCGTAAATTTAAGTAGGAACATTTCAATTATGACATCTCTAGTGATTGCTATATTATTTATACGCTAACTGTGTGATAACATGTACATATGACGACGATATGTACAAACTAGCGACAAAAACGAAAAGCAAGGACAAATCTTTGCGAAAAGACAGTGAAGCCCTTCATTTCTCAAGTTATCTTTTCGTATAGATTGTTTTGGTTGTGGAAAAGGCCATAATTAAAGGAAAAGCCGTAACGTTACATAAAGTAGCTCTTTTTATGATGTTTTATTTATTTTATTATGCTTTCTTTCGATTTCTCGACATTTTCATTGCTTAACACTTTGTTTACCATTCGGCCACCCTCTACTGATTCCGGTACCCAACACCAAAAAGGAAGACGGACGCAACCAATACACAGACGTTAGATGGGAGTACGGAATCGGCCGTGTTTACAATTTACTGTTCAGTGTAAAATAAAATCGATAGCGGAGAGGAACCAAATATTCGCATTACGCGAACAGTTATTAATTATCTTATGACACTACAGGGAGTGATTATCACATTGCCCGAGACAGAGATGCATGATAGATTTGTCTTTGAAGTATGCCGCGTTTCTATTCCCTCTTAGTTATACAGTTCCCTGCTTTAAACCCTTACTTTTTGGAAAGCCATAAACATTTCTCTTTTTGCTATTTGCCTTCTCATTAAAAATTGCATACAGACATGAGACGGTGGCAATAAAAAAAGTGAAAAATATACATAAATATAAATAAACATACATATCATTATTTGAAATATTACAATTGAACACATTAATATTGGCCTCAGGGTTTATACATGAATTATCACTAATACATAAATCAGAAATAGAATCTTCTATGATTAAAACAGAGTTTGTTTGTTCTTTAAGAGTAACATCTTTATCAGCATAAGAATTATTAAATACTTGATTATGGTTTATACTGTTTACAAAGGTATTATCATAGTCAGTATTAATTATACCCCCCGCAAACAAAGTTTGGGGGGGTATATAGGAATCACCCTGTCTGTCTGTCTGTCCGTCCGTCTGTCCGTCCGTCTGTCCGTCCGTCTGTC